>APFE030386994.1:0-18213 GCA_000404065.3 Pinus taeda
TACATAAACTACTTAATAGATCATGGATTATTAAGCTAAAAGCATAAACATTTACACAATTATGGAAAGTGAACATTAGATGTATATATTAATAAGCTAAAAAGGGAAGCATGCAACCTATGCCTTGATGTTGGAGACCTCCTTTTGTTGGATGTCCAAGTCCAAGCAAAGAATCTTCAAGCACTCCTTATCCAAGATAGAATGGGTAGCATGTAAGCATAATCTCAGCATAGGGATGCATCAATCAATGACCAAACATTTGGGGATGGAAGGGAGTGAATCTATAGGAAGGGAGAAGGAGTTAGAGATCCAAAAAAGAGGGAGGAAGACCCACATCTGAATGTGAAAACCCATGATTATAAGATCAAGAGGTCCAAATGGGATAGCTCAACCATATCAACAACAACCAATATCCAACTCGTTGTTCTCGAAGGTTCTAATGCATGAAGCTTCCCCTCCAGTTTGGGAAAATCTACCAGAAGAGGTTCAATGGGGGTTGTGCTAGTGTATAGCTGTTCAACCTACCATCAACACGGGCAAGTAGTTGAGCAAAGCGTTGATGCTAAAATTGTTGGTTTGTGTTATATTCTTTCCACGACTAACCTACGTAGTGAACCGGGGGGTTAGAGGGGGGGCGGAGCCCCCCTTCGTTGCGCCGATTATGCAGTGGGGGGGTCACAGGGCGGGCGGAAGCCCCCCCTGTCCGGGGGGTTTGAGGGGGGTGAGTATCCCCCCTCTACGAGGTCCGGGGCAGTGCCCTAGGAAAAAAAAAATTGGACCCTATATTAGGTTGGGCAAACTTACCTATGGTTTTCGGTCCATGGTTTTGGACGCGATGGTTTTCGGTCCAGGGTATTGGATGCTTCGGCATGTATAAATATGTATTATAACATTGAAAGGAATATAATGAAAAATCAAACTGGTAGTCCCAGTTTTGGGATCTAGGGGAAAATCTCTGTGTTGATGTGTTTTATGTGTTATGCTCTCACATTGTTTATTTTCTTTTTTTTAGAATTCGTATACAGGTAATTTCTGTACAGGGTCAAAACCTACAATCTTACTAAGACACCTCCTCGGAAACGACACCAAAAACTGATGAGCACCAATATTGCAGCAAGAATGTTACAACTCTTGGGGCTACCAACTTTACTTTATCAAACCGAGGTTCGTACAAACTTGGAGGTGACAGTGTTGTATACATAAGTAGATGTGATGGGTCCACTCTTTGTCACTATTAAGCTGGTGATAGACCACTATGGTTTCTCAAACTAGCCTTCTATTAATTTAGAAGGAGTTTGATTACCAATGAAGAAAAGGGAATTTTGCATTAATCAGGAGAATTGAAATATTGTCTATTACAGTAAGGAAAGACTGAAATCAATGATTTAAACACACCACTCATCTAACTAATTTCTAAGAGATCTTGCTTTAGAAGAATTCTAAGCTAACATGTGTGTAATCCTAACTGTCCTAGGCATGCAATCTGAAATAACCAAACATTCTACTATTGTTCATATGAATGAACACACTAACTCTTTTTTCCTTTTTGTCCTTTTTTGTGAAAATGTGAATGCTAAATATTCTTGGTGATGTGGCAGGTGGGTTAGAGATGGTGATGGAAGGTCATATGGCTTGGGAGGCAA
This sequence comes from Pinus taeda, assembly GCA_000404065.3. NCBI lineage: Eukaryota > Viridiplantae > Streptophyta > Pinopsida > Pinales > Pinaceae > Pinus > Pinus taeda. Next base: position 1,644 of record APFE030386994.1, read on the forward strand.
GTAGGGGTCTTCTCCTATCTTCCTGGATGCCTTTTCCATAAATCAGCCTCAAAACGGGCCACTATAGGTCGTCCTACAAGATGTCCTAATTCTTCCTACAGGATGTCCTAATGTTCCTACAGGATCCCCTGTATTCCTACAGGATCTAGGTAAGAGAAATAGGTGTGAATTGGAAGGTGGTATAGGGATTAGGGAAGGTGAATGATGGAAGAAACAAGGCAAGGGGTGGTTAGGACTTCCTCAAATCTCAAACCAAAGTTTGTAAGATGGTTGGATTTTCTCAACAAACCTGGAAAGTTGTTCTTATGGAATGACGAATTGGTTGAGGGACTTGGTGGCATTTGGTGATCATGGATGGATGAGATTAGGTTGGGGTTGTTGGCATGAGATCTTCTTGCACTATTGAAACTCCTGCAATACATACATTAATGGCATTTATCCATGAATCATATCAAACAAGGAAGATTTCTAATCAACTTAAGAAAATAGAATTTCATTACTTAGTTGCCTAATTCATGCATGGAAATACTTGCATAATATTGTGAACCACCATGAGATCTAATACAAATCTGAAGATATTAGAAATGACAATTGAAACCTATTCTTAAAAACTGAAAAGATGTTGGCCTAAGTAGCAGAAAACCCCAAATTCTATAAGAAATCATAATTCTGTATTTTGGGGGTTGAATAGGTGTTTTCCCTCAAACCATGGTCCGTGAAGGGAGGAGTGAGGCCAAATCCACCTACTATTAGTATTTTTGGTATTCCTTTATCTCTCTAAATCTACTGCTAAAGCAATTCACAAATGGAAGAAAACTAATCAAATTCACCACTACTTGCAATCAAACAATGCTAAAATCAATTTAACATTTAATCTATGAAATAACCTAAACATACAAGTACAAGAAGAGGAGCCTTTGCTGCTAGGGTTGGGCCCCAACCCAAGAACTTTAGCCCTCTAATTCAACTCAGTGTTGGATCAAGGAAATGCTCATGCTCATTATCATATCATAAAAATTACATAACAATGCTTTTCCACAAAGCTTGAACACAAAAATGCTTAGTTCTCTTACATAAAAAATATGAATCCTAACAAGGCTCTAGGCATCCTTATTTATACAACTGAAGTCTCCAACAAATTCCTTAAATCTAAGGAGGCTTGGCTCCCAAACTCAAGATGAACTTGCTCTTAGCTGTCACTAGCTCGACTGCCCATGATCTCCATGACTCGATTGCTTGAAACTTCAAGCTAGTGTGATTTGATTGAGGAATATTTGAATGAGTGAGGATTTAATGAGGAGGATCTATCTCCTATAATCACTCCTCCTTGTCTCTTTCAAGTTTCTACCCTTAATTAGCCAAAATTGCCATGATTTGCTCTCAAAAATCTGCAATCAATACACATTAGACTGCCAGACATACATCTTACTTTTACTCATTTCATTAAGCAAAATATAATTAAAACATGTAAGCAATTATGAGAAGAGTTGGTTTTAATAAGCTTGGAGGTGTATTAAGGTCCATATAGTTACCCAATGATGAGGCTTATCATCCATGATACATATGGCATTGATGATCTTGATCAGAATATGTCCAAGACCAAGAACCATCCCAAACACATAAAATATTTTAATATTGACCATATGACACATTTCATATAACAATTCTCCTTACAAGGGTTGTGTGGTGATTTCATAATTTCTTGGTATAGCTCAAAATGTCACCCCTATTGTGTTTCATAGATGAAAATGATATTCCCTTGGGTATACTAGGGAAACACGTCAAAATGAAGGCTAGAATATATAAGAAGCTCCATCGAAACCCTACAAAAATCATTATTTTTCCTCCTCAATGCCCTTAGAACACTAGTAGGGAGAGTTGAAATGCTCCAGTTGGTTTGGCAAGGAGAGTTGCAACGATCTAGTTACATGGAAAAAGAGAGTTGAAGCAGCTAAGGTTGGTATACCAAATGGATAAGGATGGAAAATGTAAAAACCAATCATTTCTAGAAGATAAGGATGAAAGAAACATATCAAATATGGTCAGAAACGTGTCTAGATACATGGGATCCCTCCTTGATACCTTTTACATAAGAAATTATTTCCATAGAGTAAATGGAGAAAATTTGAAGATAACAAAATGGTATTGAACTGAGAACCCGCTTATCTTCATGATAAGAAACACAGCATGGAGAGCCTAATTGTGAGCTATGGTGAAGGAGGAGTTAGGGGAAAGGACCACAAAAAGGGAGAAACATTGAAATTTCTAAAGGTATAATGAAAATATCTTCATTCCCCCCTATCAACATGCTTCTTCATTTATATTGTTATTATTTTTTTTTCAATTATTATGGTGCTAATGCTAACTTAGTTTGTATAAGGTGGTTTTCTATTGTGTTTTTGTAGGTTACAGGTGAAGGGAACCAAGGAGATAGATCTCTAAAGGTTCCATTACTACAAGCACTAAGCATCCACCTTCCATGGTAAGGTGCACTCTTTATTCCTATATGTTTACTTTCATTATGAATGTTTATGTCATAGGTTTTTAAGGTTAAGTAGATATCACACACATTGTCTACCATAGAGCTTAGGTAAGCTTGTGGGTCAAGAGTACTCGGTTACTGTCAAGGATTTTTTGCATAAACAAAAATGACAACTCCATTGGGGAGTCCTAATGGATCTTTTCATTTTCTTTATTTTCTCATTTACTTTCTTTTGTTTACTTTTCTCGCTTCTAGGTCATCATTACGGTTCTTATGAGAATGTTTTTTGAAAATTTGTGCTCAAAAAAACTTCAAAATGGGGCCTAAAACATTTCAACTCTCCTTTGTGGTCTTGGAAAAGTTTTTTTAGATTGTTCAATGCTCTTCCTAACCCATTAAAAAGAGTTTCAACTCTTTGTTTACTTAGTGACAGATAATTGAAGCACTAAAGAGGGGGTCTTGCAAGTGTTTTCTCTAAATTTTCTCAAGTTTTCTTGCACAATTATTAGCCCAAGTTTACGCCAAATTAAAATAAATTTCTCTTCATCCTATTCTTTTTAAAAACACTCTCAAATCAACTTCCAATAGTTGGGCTTGTAGTATTGTGCAATAGTTTTTAATCCGCTTGGGTTTGATTTCCAGAAGTGACATTGGAGGTTAGGTATTTCTTTGTCATCATTGTCATATATCCCTCTTTCTTTTCTTCCTACATGTGTTAGTGAGTATTACTCTTTGAATCCACTTTTTTTTTTCATGTTTGATTGTATGTAGGGTATTACGTTTTGAGTGTGCTTCTTTCTTTCCTTTGTATTTTCATCTATTTGATTGAGTTTTCTGATTTTAATATATTAGTGTGTCAAAGTGATAAAGGAGATAGTTGTAAGAAATGTATTCATTCTACATTAGAAATATTCATTTCTCTTATAGATAGTGTTCATCAAAAGAAAATATTGCACTTTCATATTTCACATCTCTTTCCTTGAAGCAAGTAAAAACACCATTGAGTTTCATGCCATATACCCCTAAATTAAAGAACAACCACTAAAAGTAACATTTCATAAAATTTATCAAAAAAAATTCGTTTCTCTAGTAGTACACCAACATTAGCTTAGGATATTATGGCCTTGGAAAAGGTTGGTGAGGAAACTCTCTAAGGCCATCAAAACAAATACTATAATCTTGAGTTGGGGAGTGTAAATCCAGTAACAATCAAACATTGCCTAGGAATCCCTTCTAACACAGGGGTCAAGCACCCAGTTACACTAGTATTAGTGGAAATATCACCTTGCTTCATTTGTTCTTAGTGTGTTCGCACAATTTTTCTACCATGTCAATTGGTTGTAAGTGGTAACCGTAATGACCATAATCTTAGGGACCTTATATAAGTGACAGATGGTGGGCTATACTTGTTATACCTAGGATAAATGTTGGTTAGTACTAACTTGGATCCCCAAAGGGTGTCGACAAATAATTAAGGTTACTTGCATTGGGTGTGGAATCATTAAGTAGGAGGGTAATTGTCTCAATCATATCTTCACGATTGGCTTGGGTTGTAAGCATCCAAGCTCCCACCATGGGAATATTTGTTTAATCTATTGGTTTTCTCACTTGCTCCTTAGATTTGATAGGTGTATGTTCTTTGATCAATTCTAGTTGGTATTAGCTTTCATTTACTTCTCAATATTAGAATTCATCCTTTGTATCCACCATGATTGGTATTATTCCATGTCAATCTTGTCATCTCAAAGGCCTTTCTCTTGAGGAGGAGGGTCCACCTACACATAGATGTAGGATAAAACCTATTAATACCATAGAATTTACTACTTCAAAAGTCACTTTGGGTGATTCTTAGGGGATTGAAGCCTTAGTTCACAAACTGGTCAATGAGAGTCTGCCACCTCATTCTCATTTCCTCGTGACCTACATTTTATCACTCATATTCCTATGTGAGGGTGTGGACTTGCCTATATCTTTCCAGAAATAGCTCTTTTGGATCAATCACATGCATATTTTGGGGTTGATGTGTTACAAACCAACCAATGTGGCTCATCATCGAGATAGAAAGATGATAATATCTAAAAGGTGTATAAATAGGGAGGAGCCTTGATAAGTAAATTAAAGGGTCTAAAGTCAAATGATGTAAATAAAAGTTAGGTCATACCTCTTCTTGGCTATATGTAAACATGTGCATCTAAAATGTCAAAATTAGTGAGCAATTTCCCTCCCATGTAGGGATAATATCTCTAAAATCAATATTTTGTGATTCATAATGTTTAGAGAAATATCTCTTTTGAATCAATCACATGCATATTTTGCGATTTACATGTTTCAAACCAACAAATGTGGTTCATTTCCAAGACAAAAAGATGAAGAGAATATGATCCCAAAAGGTGTATAAATAGGGACGAGTATAAAGAAATAAATGAAAGGGTCAAAAGTTAAATGAAGTAAAGAAAAATTAAAGCATACCTCTTCTCTGCTATATGTAAATGTGTTCATTCAAAATGTCAAAAAATTTCAGCAATATCCCTCCCTTGCCTTCCCTCCCGTGTAGGGATAATATCTTCGAACTCAAGCTTTTGTGAGTCATAATGTTTAGAGAAATAGCTCTTCCAGATCAATCACATGCATATTTTTCAAAATTTCCACTCAAATGGCCTTTACCAATAGTTAATTGGAACTAGTGTCACCTCAACGACAAAGCCTAATGTGTCCACACCTAGTTTCACTGGAGGTTTCCTCAAGACAACTTCCATACCTCTTACCACTACAACAGGTCATGTCCACACCATGTCCAGTGAATCCACCTTCTCCTTTTGGTAGAATATCCCGAGATTTGATCTTCCTCCATTTGGTACATCCAACTTAGGTGCCTTCACATCGTTGACCAAGGCCCGTTTGTTCACTGATGGTGGAAGCTTGTGTCCCAATATGAGTAGCATACCCACATTAATTGTAGGAGATCCAAACCCTACATCCACATATGGATCTACATGGCCTTATTGTCATCCTAGCATATTTTTAAGTAGTCCACCCACACCTAATGTTGGATTTCCTTTTGGTTGGAATAATCATACTAGGTCCATGTCGTTCCCTAGCACAACTAAGGGTGAACATGCTTCTAGTGGGTTCATATTTCCTTAGGGAAATCAATCATTACGGGGGTCAATATTTCAGAGGAATATTCAATTTCCATGAAATGTAAAAGGGGTTGGGGAAACTTTCCCTAGTAATTATTTTTATCCTTGGGGTACCAACTACTTTGGTCAACCTTTTGGTGTAGGGGGCTTCCATCTTAGCATTCCCTTTAGTGTTGTATGTCCAAAACCATTTGAGAGTCCCTTTACCACTATGGGTCGAGCCCTTGGGGGTAGTAACCCTTATCATACCACCATGGGTACAAGAGATAACCCTTGTACTAACCCTAGTTCCTCAAGCACCCCTTCCACTTCTAGAAACCATGCTATGCATGAATCACACCATCATCTAGGACACAAGGGATGTCACCTCCTCACTAGGCATTAATTAAATCCCCTTTATTGGAAACCTTTACAATCCCTGATCTCTTGAATTTAATGAACAATCCCATAAAGCATAATCCTACATGGTTGGCAATCCCACCTAAGTTTCCTACTGACATCCCTAAGTTCAATTGTAAACCTAAAGACGAACTTGTAATGCATATAACAACATATCACTTATCATGCTCGTCCAAATATTTTATGGATGATAGCATCTAGTTCTATATTTTCCAGCAGACTCTTACCAGAAATTCTGTCAAATTGTACCTTCATCATGAAATCACCATCTACAATAAATTTATGTCTTTAGCACACGCTCTTGTCAACCACTATTAGTTTCCTATTAGGTATGAAATTGGAACATTTATACTCTCTAACTTCCTTCAGTACACCTCCACCCACATATCTCATCATATCCATGAGTGGAGGTGAAGAAGAAGTTTGTTTGAAACCAAGTTCCCTGATGAGTTAGTTCCTCAGTAGTTCACCAAGTCTCTCTTTCCCAAGATCATTAATAATGTTGCAAAGGTATAATCCAAAACCTAGGAATAACAAATCTTGTGTTCCAACCAATTCAACTTGATTTGAGTCTCAAGTGTTGTCAGGAAACCCTCTAGCCAGGAAGGCAAATAACAAAAACAAAAACTAATTGCATAAACAAACACACACATGGAAAGCCAACGAAACTAACAACAAATGAATCCAACAACTACATTACATTACACATTTCTGCAACAACAACAAAAACTACTGTAAATAAACACATAACACTAAAATGCATTAGAATCTAGATTCTTCATTAACAAAACCACCATTTAAATATTATGCAGGCCTCCCTCCATGGTAGTAGGGAGGTTGCGCTTTCTCTCAAAGATATTCTCCCATAGCCCCAAAACCCTATTCAGTACTAAAGAGATAGACTCAAATCCTAACACACACCTCAAAACCCCTAACCTTAAACTTAGCTAATGTGTGGGAGGGAATAGTTTAATATTTTATTGAAAATATATTTAACTATTTTTCCCTCCATTATAGATGCACATTTCACGACATTTCATTTCTTTTACATTTAAATTTAATTTTGTCTAATGGTCACATTTGACTCCCATCTAGACCCCGACACAGATCGTTGGCTCTTCCTGAGCCAGGTGTAATCAGATATACACACTTTCTTTTGTTTCTAATATAGAATCCCAATCCACCCATGAATGTTGAATTGCAGTCTGCTCCCTAATCTCTACCCTACTTTGTGCTCCCTATTTTTGCACTTCTTCTTCTTTCTATGGGTGTCCCAGCCTTATGCTTGCAAGACCCCATATCCGCTCTTTTCCTGTGGGCGTCCTAACCTTTTCTTGCAATATCCCACAACTATTTTCTTAAATACTGCGACCTACATTTAAATCTCTATTTCTCTCCCTTCTTCCACTGCCCCTATTTGTCATATATGCTCAGGCTCTTTGTCTTCTATTAATTTATGGTGTTATTGGATTTCTTTGTTTTTGTTGGGTTGGAGTCTTCAGCTGCAAAACTTTGTCTCTTGCATTTTGTGGTTATGGGATAGTTGAAATACATTGTGCCAACTAGTTTGAGAAGGACCATCTAGCAACGCCTAGTGGGGATCTTAAGGAAGATTTATTTTATGCTATGTCCCGTGTTTAATTTCTATGTTGCATGGGCTCATTGTGAGTTAAAAGAAAAATAAAACATAACACTAAAAAGAACAAGACATCAAAAAAGGTCACTGGTGCATATTTATTAGGAAATAACTTCAAAACTTGGCCTCTATAGCCATATTTAAAATTCATGGATTCTTTTATGTTATGGATTGTGGCTCCCCTAGCAAAATTTGGTATAAAATAAAAAATAATTAACCTCCTTGTCCTATGTGCCTTCCTACCAACTAAAACCCACTTAGAATTATCACTATTTTAATTGATATACTAACTAAGAAAAACAATGTATAGGCCACTGTTTTGATTCTTGAACCTGAAAAAATGTTTTGGGGTTGTTGTCTATTATAGAACTAGATCACAAAAACAAATAAAATATAGGTTGACAACTTGAAAATAAGCCTCTTTGAGGGGGAAACCTCCTTTTACATCACATAAATGAACAATTCTTGGATGATACAAATGACAAGATCTCCTTGGTATATATAGGAGTCTAAAGGGTCACAATATAATTAGGGCCTACATAATAATAATAATGTAAGAGAACAAAAATAAAAATAGTGGACTTCTATGGGGCACAATGATAATAATATGGGGGCCGCATGGAACACAATAATAACAATATGGGGTATACACTAGTATTATAGGGACCTCACATGCCCCTCTCATTCAAAAAAGTGTTTTCCTCAATGCTTGAGTAGTTTTGGATGCTTCTCTATAAAATTATCATCCTCCCATGTGGAATCTTCAATAGGTAAGTTCTTCCACTTAATGAGATACTTTGAAATTGATCAATTTCATAATTGTCAGACTCTTGTTTCTGTAACTACTTCACGATCCAATATGATTTATCCTTCCTCATCAAGTTCTGGCAATATTGTTTTAACTGGGAGCTTGTCACCTATAACCTTATTTAAGTATGAAACATGGAAAATTGGGTGTACTCAGGAAGATGTATCCAACTCGAAATTGTATTCCATAGTACCATTATTTTGCAACAACTTGAAAGTACCATAGTACTTGGGTGATAATTTATTATCCTTCTTAGCTTTCTTGAGGGACATTTTCTTGTATGGTTGTAGCTTTAAAAATTCCCAATCGCCTACGTAAAAATTATTATTGTTGATTTGTCTATTGTTTCATTCAATAATCTTCCAGAGTCAAGTTATACTTTAAGAGTTGGTGTACTTGTTGTTGATGCTCGATGTGATCTTCCACTGCCTGAACCTTAGAATTTTCTCTTAAAGACGGTGTGATGGATGGTGGATGGTATCCATAAAATGACATAAATGGGGTCATTTTTGTTGTGGTATGGAAGGAAGTATTATACCACCATTCTTCCAGAGGTAACCACTTGACCCATTATGTTTTTATATCAAATAAAAAGAACAATATATCCTTCCAAACATTACTTCACTATCTCAGTTTGCTCGTCAGATTGATGATGACAAGATGAGCTATGAGTTAATTGAGTATCAACACAAGAAAATAATTATGTCCAGAAATTTCTAGTGAAATGGGATCTCTATCACTTACAATAACATTTGGATTTGCATATCTCTTTTGAATCGTTTCCATAAATGCAGTAGCAACTATATAAGATTTGAAAGGATGAGATAGTACACAAAAGTGTGCATACATGGTAATTCTATCTACTACCACCACGATGACACTCTTTCCTTCATACATGGGTAAAAATGTGATAAAATCTAGTGACACCTCCTCCCAACACTGACTTGGAATGGCTAAACAGATGTGCGATCTTAATTGTCTCAATTTTATTTTATTGGAAAAATAAACATTCTACCAAAATCTTTTGAATATCATATTTAAGACCATCCCAAAAATAATCCTTCTTGAATCTATGGTAACTTTTTAAAGATCCTAGTGCCATCCTAAAGTAGAGGTGTGAAATTCCTATTATAAAAGGTAGCAAGAAGGTTGAATTTGAGCTAAAATTAGCTCAAGGAAATAGGATGTTGGTGGAGAAGAAAATTGGTTAAGTATTGACTAGAGGCTCTCATTCATCAGATAGAACAATTATTCTTTTGCAGGTTATGGTTAGAGTCGAAACAATAAATTATAATAGTTTCTCTATTCAAATAATTATTGTAGAGAGGCTTGAGGGATTTATCCTTGTTGGGTTCCCATAGAAATCACTATGCACTTGTGGTTTTTCTTATTGCATGTCTATGCATGTTGTTATAAATTGGGATTTCTATTTCGAAGATTAGTAGAGTAGAATTGTGTCTCTTGTTTTCAATTTGAAATATTGAACAATTGAAATTTATATCAAATTTATACAAGGTATCAGAGTCTGAAATCACATTAGAACCAATATTTTGAACTTGTCCCTTAGGATTTTGAATTTGCAGCTTCAGTGCAACAGTTTTTCTTCAGATTCGGGAGAATGTCTTTCAACGAACTGAGATTGGAGTATGCCAAGGAGGGTAGCTTGAATTTCATAGCCTGAAAGGATTGAATGAAAGTAGTTATTGATGATAATGGTGTGTTAGAATATGCTAAACCTGACATTGTAAAACCCCAGCAGTCTGATGCACAACAATTAGCCAAATAGAAGAAGGATGTTGTAAAGGCCAGGAGAATTCTTCTAGAAGGTGTGAGAGACCATGTGGCCTCAAATATCCATGGCAAAGAAACACCATATGCTATGTGGAATAAATTGACTAAGCTATTTGAAAATAGTAGTGACCATAGAAAATTGGCCTAGAATGACAAACTTTGAAACATTAGAATGTCGGGAATATTTTAAGGATGGAAAATTATCTTGAAGTTTAAAAACATTGGCGAATATCACTAGTCCCTAATATGCAAACTATAAAAATTTTGTTGATATATTTGTAAAATTATTCAAATTTATAATGATTTTATATATAGTCTCTCTATATTGTTGGTGATTTTAAGGTAAAATATTTTTATATTGTAAAATTTGGGTGAATCATTTTTAGAAAAAATGGAAATTAACGAATCCTTTTTTTGGAAAATAATGGAGAATTAGCCTACCTACGAATATTAACCCCTAAAATTTTCCATGTTAGGATGCAAAAAAATAATACTAATCCACAATATCTCTCTAGATTTACATAAGTTCAATATGATCTTGGAGGGGATGGTGTGAATATTGCAGAAGATGACCTGGTGGGCCTAGCTCTTCTAAGCCTTCCAAAATCCTCACACAACTACCAGTTCTCTTTGAATCAAATGGAAAAAATACCAAATTGGGAAAGGTTGTGATATGATTTGCTTCAAGAAGAGTTCAAGAGGAATACCAGAGATGGAACATCATCCATAGCAGAGGCTGAAGAAAAGTTTTCCTTGGTTGGAAAGGGAAAGAAGGGAAACGGAAAGAAAACCCAAAGCAAACCTAAATCAATGGTTGGTTCTAGATGGATCTACAAAGTGAAGCATGTAGTTGATGGGACCCTTGAGAAGCACAAGACAAAATTTGTGGAAAAATTATTTCCATAGGTAGAGAGAGTTGACTATAAGAGAAAATTTCCCTATGGCAACGTATTCCTCCATTAGATCAATTTTGGCATTAGTTGCATAGATGGGGTGGCAGATCCACTAGATGGACGTGAATATTTCCTTTCTCAATGATTTTGTTGAGGAGGAAATTTATGTAGAGAAGCTAGAGGGATTTGAGACATATCATTCAGAGACACATGTGTGCAGACTCAGGAGAGAATTATATGGTCTCAAATAGGTTCCCAAAGCATTGCACACTTGGATTAAAAATTAATTCAGTGGATTGGGCTTCACCAAAAGAAAAGCAAATGCAAACCTCTATCACATTTGTGTATATGGTAAGTTTCTTATTCTTGTTTTGTATGTTGATGATTTAATATTGAAAGGTGATGAGCAGTTGATCCTCTCTCCCAAAGAAGATCTTGTAATGGAATTTGAGATGAAATAAATAAGATTAATGCATTACTTTCTCGGGTTGGAAGTATGGAAACGTGATGGTGAATTGTTTGTGTCATAAGGGAATTATGCCTCTGAAATACTTCAGAGATTTCACATGGGGAGTTGTAAGCCTCTCAACACACCTCTAGCTACAAACTGGAGGAAGGGGAATGCGACTTCAGGTGAAGAAGCTGATAATACCATTTGCATGTAGTTTGTTGGTTCTTGGTTGTATATTGTGAACACAATACTCGACATGTGCTATGTATTAAACCGACTTAGTCAAGCTATGATGCGGCCTATCAAGATATATTGGAAGGCAACAAAGAATGTGTTATGGTACCTTAGAGGCACTACCAAGTATGGATTACGATATAGGAGGATAAAGGGAGTGAAGCTCCAAGGCTTCATTGATGAAAATTGGGCAAGGATTTTGTTAGACGGGAAAATTCCTTCAAGTGCTATCTTTAGTGTTGGATCTGTAGCTATTTCCTAGTACAGTAGGAATCAGAGGCTTGTGGCACTCAACTCGGCAAAGGCTAAATACATGGCTACAAGTCAAGCATCATATGAGGCCATATGGATGAGGAAAATACTTGCAGGTATTTTAAGTGAGGAGATGGATCTGATAGTGATATATTTTTATAATAAAAAAATACTCAAATTTGAGTTCATCTATCTAATTCCCTTGATGAAATGGGCTTCCAACATCGTTCTTGTCACCAAAAAATAGGGTACCTCAATCGTTCATTGATCAAATCATTGATGAATGTGTTGGAACTGATATATTCTCCTTCATGGATGATTTGTCCAATTATTTTCATATATGAATAAAAAAATAAGATCAACATAAAACATATTTCATTTATCCTTAGGGTAGGTTCGCATATAGGAAACTTCCATTTGGTCTTAAAAATATTGGAGCCACTTTTTAGTGGGCCATGCATTATTCTTTTGATGACATCAAGTGAATTGTGAAGTAAGATATGAATGACCTAGCTTCCCACTCTCACCGATGAGATGATCATCTGGTGCATATACAAGTCACCTTTATGTGCTACCACTACTATAATATTCATTTGAATCCCCACAAATGCATATTTTGTGATGTTTCTGAGTGATTTCCATGCTCCATTCTATCCACGTATAGGATCATGGTTGATACTCTCAAGTTCAAGGTGATCATCAATCTGCCTCCTCCATTTACTATTGGTCACCTTTAGAGTTTGCAACATAAAATGAAATTCTTGCATCAATTCATTTCTAACTACGCTTAGATCACAAATAGTTTCATGTGCCTTCTCAAAAAGCGTACACCATTTGAATGGGATGACCAAGCACAATGACATTTGGATGCCTTGAAAAAATCCTTGATGCCAACCCTACTATTGATCCCTCATGACTATATTGGGGACTTCATTCTATATCTCATGGTATTTTATTCAACCCTTGGAATTTTTCTTGTCGAAGAAGACGAGTACCACCATGAGCACATCATATACTAACTTATAAAAGGATTAGTGGGGGTAGAACGTTTTTAGCCATACATTAAAAAAGTTAGCTCTAGTGTTCTCTTTTCTATCAAATGGATTTGACACTACATCCTCTTGCATAAGACCATTGTAGTCACTAAATCCAACCCCATGTGGCATTTTCTCAGTAAAAGAATCATGGGGTTTATCATTCCATATGGATGGTTATTTTGCACAAATTTAATATGGAGTTTGTAGCCATGAAATCCAAGAAATCATTAATATTTGCAAATATTTTATCTAACCTCCCTCTTGCTAGTAATGGAATAGTGGTTACTGATTCATTCCCCAATTAATATTTGTTCCTCAATAGTTCATTTGATCCCTGGTATAGGGATATCTTTCTCTATCTCCAAACTCAACATTTTTGGCCTAAGTTATCTCATGATTACAATCAACACATATGGTACAATGCCAAACAATACCTCATCATAAATGATACCCTTTATTAATGGGAGGCTGACCTATTGTTATGTTGATGTTTAACTCATGTTGAGGTTGAACATGTCTTGAATGATTTCCATGCGGGAGGATGTGGAAATCATCTCTCTAGGTTAGCCACTACTCAAAAAATCCTAAGCACAAGGTACTTTTGGCTATCATTTTTCATAGATTGTATAAATGCAATCCAGAGATGTCATCCATGCCAAATATTCACCTATAAAATGTGCACTCACTCTGCTCCTCTTCATCATCTGGTTGTTATCTTCCCCTTTACCAAATTTGGTGTTGATTTCATGCAATATAAACATATCTTAGTGAATGGCCATAACAACATGATTGTTGCTATTGACTACTTTAGGCTATGCCTACCTTCTCAAATGATGGTTCCACTACGACACTTTTTGTATATAACCAAATCATCACTAGGTTTAGTGTTCCCAAAAATATTTTGATGGATAATAAATCTAATTTTCGCAATTAAATGATGACTAAATTGGCATCCAAGTTGGGATTATTCCATGATAACTCCTCTCCCTGCTATACTCAAGCTAACAATCAAGTCAAGGTGATCAATCAGATCTGGAAAACTATGATCCTACTGGCCCAAAGGTCACACTAAGATGAGTAGTGAAATAGTGTGAGAGAAATTTTATCATTTCATAACTTTTCATAATCAAACAATCATATAGAAATGAACCATCACCACAAGCATCATATCATCAAATAGAACAATGCATCATAAAACTACCATCACATCAATAACACATCAAGATGCCATCTCTTCACAAAGGGACACAAGATTTTATGTGGAAACCCATACGAGAGAAAACTACAAATTATTCTTCTTCATATGTTTCAATTCATTACATAGATTTGCATACTCTGGCTTGCTAGAGGAAACCACCCTCGCAAAATGAAAGTTGCCACTTGCGGTAAGCTATAACCTAATTAAGGCACCAACCTCAAACTAATGCAAGAAGTTTCTCACTGTAGGCTACAACATGATTAAGGCACCAACCTTCATGATGAGTGAGCTCCAACCTACACTAGGCTCCAACCTAATTGAGGCTCCAACCTTGGTCGAGGAACCAACCTCCTTCTCCCTCTCCTTGTGTACCTGTATTTCATATCATTTTCAAACTAAATCCCTTATGATCATAAAAAGTTATCTATTTATAAAGAGAAATAATCAAAACATATAATAACTATTTCCACCATCAAAACTTGTACATGTTGTCATCATCATCTCAACATGCACACACTATCACAGCTACCACTACCACTACAACCTAAAAAAATTCAGATATTTCCAATATGCAAAAGATGCTCAGTGATCAATAATGTTAAATGTTGTGCATGTTTTTTAGATATATGTTTTTGACCGAATTATTGAACTGTGGATCTTCCCAAAATATGCAGTCTCTTTAAAAAATTTGGTGTCAGGGGTTTTTGCACTATAGTTTAAGTCCTCCACTTGATGTTGATATTCAAATGGCCATAACTTCTCATATGGGAGGATTTTTTTAGGGCAAGATTCGTTGAAATGTATCAATGAGACCTATGAAACCATGTTATTTATAAGATAATTAGGGCACCATGCCTACATCAAAAGCTCAAATAACTTCAATACCCTTTAAATTCACTAGATGAGATTTTGTGAAAGACCTATTTGACATATTGCTTCGTTGAGTGTATTATTGCTTCCTTAGGCATTGTGAATGATGTTGTTTTTGTCTCAAACATCTCCTTTGACATCAATGACATCTTCTTGTCATCAATGAAAACATAATGTGCAACAAATAGAACACATGGTAGGGAACCATAAGTGTAATTAGCACCTGATGATCTTTTTACCTCTTTGGGCTTGTTGAAACTTGGCCAATATCTCCCCGGTAATTATTTATTTCCAACTCTTTTATGATGTGAAGTGATTTTTCCAATTGAATGAAAAATACCATTCCTGAAACTTGTTATTGAATTTTTCCTTAATACTTTGCTCAAGGAACAATGTCTCCTTTATTTGGACCAAATAGATGAACACTATCATGATGCTAAACTAGCCAACAAATCCTGTCAAAGACTAGTCAAACTCCAGTATGACAAGTATGTTTGACCTCATGTGTTTTTGGAGGGAAATTTGGTCTTGTTCTATGACTAGGATCATGAAAAACTAGGTTCAGGAAAGTTAGAATGGATGTATCATGATCCTTACATCATTAAACATGTGTTTAAGAAGAGGGAAACATCCTCTTTTAGCCCCGCAATGGGCTATATATGAAGATGTACTATTCCTATGCCACTGGACATTGTGCTCTATGGATATGTATTTAATATACGATGTTTCTCCTTTCTACATGTGTGATGCATTCTTTTGTAAGTCTTATACCCCCCTAAATCTACATAGGATATGGCGGTGGCACTATCTAAATTTCCTTGAAAATTGCTTTCATTGCTCGGGTACTCTTTTTGCCTAGTTATAGATTTTTGAGTTCAAGGGGCACCTTTCTAAGCCCCACTACCAACATCATTTGTCATTTAATTCTTAAGTAAGGCCACATCTCTCAGTTTTCAGAAGTTGGTGGTCAACCTAGATTCTCAACTCATCGTATCACAGTTGAATCATGTCTACCATGTTAAGAATCCTATGTTATTTCATCAATATCTTAGGGTGTGTGTTCTCGAGTATTCATTTAAATACATCATTTATCAACATGTCCTTGTGAGTTATAATACATGCTAAATATGTGTTGGTGGCATTTTTCACATTTATAAAATCAGGTAAACTAAATGTGCATGTAAATAAACAATGTGGGACCGTGTGCATCATCATTATAAACATCCACAAGTAAAAGTGGAAACACATGTATGGAGAGAGAGAGAGATGGAGAGAGAGATATAGAGAGAGAGAGATGGAGAGAGAGAGAGATGGAGAGAGAGAGAGATGGAGAGAGAGAGAGATGGAGAGAGATGGAGAGAGAGAGAGATGGAGAGAGA
>APFE030387010.1:16164-33783 GCA_000404065.3 Pinus taeda
CGCCGTAGCTTCCCCTGATACATTCAACAATACTGAATCTGAGACACACAATCATATTGTGCTCTTTGCCTTCTGATCCAACTTCTTCCATTCTTCATCGTCACTCCCGTTGGTTTAGTACCCGAATCTACCGTGATCCACTAATCTTTATCCACCAACAAATCCTCCATCGTGAGTTTCCACAACTCGAAACTCTGACCATTAAATTTCTCGATCTCTATCTTTCCACTACTCACCATCTTCTTTCACCACCAGAATTGATCTCGCAGATCTCCCACTGAACAGGGTCTACCACAGGCCTGAGCGAAACCCCTTAGCAACAAAGGCATCCCCTTGAAGCCAGAATAACTCTGATACCAAATGTAGGTTTTAACCCCGTATAGAAATTACCTGCATACAAACTCTAAAACACAGAAAATAAACAATGTGAGAGCATAACACAAAAAACACATATACACAGAGATTTTCCTCTGGATCCCAAAACCGGGACTACCAACTTGATTTTTCATTATGTTCCTTTCAATGTTACAATACATATTTATACATGTCGAATCATCCAATACCATGGACCGAAAAATCATTGCGTCCAAAACCATGGACCAAAAACCATAGGTAGGTTTGCCCAACCTAATATAGGGTCCAAATTGTTTTTCCCGAGGCATTGCCCCGGACCCCGTAGAGGGGGGCTACCCACCCCCCTCAAACCCCCTGTGACCCCCCCACTTCACAATCAGCGCAACGAAGGGGGGGCTTCACCCCCTCTGTAACTCCCCGGTTCACTACGTAGGTTAGTCGTGGAAACAATATAACACAACCCAACAAGATTTTCATCTCTTTCAACTTTGACACTTCTACAATTAACACCTTTGTGTCCAAATATATGACACTTGTAGTAGTGACCATAAAATAACTAGGCACACTTATTCTCGAAAACATTATGAGGTTTAGCATAGAAATACCTTAGTCTACTGTTTGTTTGACTCGTCCTCTATTGACGATCTCCTCTTTGTCTGACTGCTCTTTTGTCTTCATGAACTCTTTCATGATGATTCCTCTTATGACTCTATGGTTCTTCAACTCTTGTAGACTTGAATTTTATCTTCTTCTTCCCGATAGAAGATTCTTGTTCCTTTGAGTACTCAGTCCAGTTCTAATTCCTGAGGACCTTTGACAACTCATAATCCGATTTAGTCTTCTAGTCCCTTCAACAAATATCTCACTTAGACCCTTCTCGGTCTTTGCTTTCTTAAGGTCAGTTCTTAGAGAGACCACCTTTGCTTCAAGATATTGACAATTTTCTTCCCATTCTTGAATCATATCTTGAGAACCTCTTCTTTTTGTCTGGCTTCCTCCAGCTCAAACTTTAAAGAAATAAAATCATCTTTGAAGATTTTTGAGGTCGTTTCCCTTTTCAACTTGAGCAACTCCTATTTCAGCTGATTCTCCTCTTCTAGCTTCTCAATATTTCCTTGTTCTCCTTTCGAAAGATTAGTTATACTATGTTTTCTCTTGATAGCCTCTTCAAGTTTTTCTTTCTAATATGAAAACTCCTCATTATCTAAGTTATAAATTCCTTCTTCTGCATGCTGCAACTGTTCCTTCAACTGTTTATATTTCTTCCTTTCTTTCTTAAACTCATCAAGGGCATCGATGAGTTCTCCCTCAAGGTCTATCACTCCTTCCTCTTCTTCCTCTTCAGAGTCCATAAGACCCTATTTCTTGGAGTCTATTTCGAGGGCCTTACAAAGATACTCATTTGACTCATTTTCTGATGAGTCTTCAGAGCTTGATTCTGGGTCCAAAATATCCTCTTTGGAATAAAACCCCTTCTTCTTGTAGGGTTTCTTCTTCTAAAATGACTGAGAGTTATTTCTAAAATTCAAACCTTCTTCTATTTAAATCCCCTCTTTGTAAGGGAATTTAGAATAGAAATGTCCAACTCTTCCATAGTCGAAACACTTAAAGGGAAAATTCCATTTATATTTAGAGAGCCTCGCTTCAATTTTCTGGCTAGTTGAGCCAGATCCAGATCAGATTCATTGCTAGAGAAGTCTTGATGAAATTTGTGTTCCTTGCTCTTATTAGATACTCTGAATGTAGCTTCCTTTGGTTCAAATTTCTCCATTCCTACCCTCATCTCATAGGTTGTGAGAGTTCCATGTAGTTGATCCATCTTGAGATCCTTTAGGTTGACCATTTCCTCTATAGTTGATATTTTGGCATTAAATCTCATGGGTAGAGATCTTAATACTTTTTGAACAATCAAATCTTCCTCGACTTCCTCACCAAGTCCTTTAATAATATTAAGTACTTCATCAACTCTGAGGAACTACTCAGCTATGCTTTCATTCTTAGTCATCTTCAAGCTTTCAAACCTCAGTATGAAATTTTGAAGTTTTCCTAGCTTCAGTTTTTCATCTCCTACATGACACTGGTTAAGCTTCTACCATCTCATAAGTAGTCTTACCATGCATAACCTTCACAATTTCTGACTGTCTGAGACCATCAATAATGGAATGCTTGGCTTTACCATTGCTTAGATACTATTTCTTTCCATCTGCATCCGTGGGGGGAATATTTTGGATATTGTAATTTACTAATACTAAGGTCCAAACATCTACCCCTAGGGACATAAGATATGACTCCATTCTTACTTTTGAAAAGGCATAATTGGCTCCATCAAAGACCGACACCCCACTCAAGTAAACTTCTTGACTCTCTTTCCTATTCATAATTCCTATAGGATTTACCTTCTAGTGGTTAAATTGTTATTGAAGGAACTTGACTCCGATACCAATTGTTGGAATTAAGGAATCGCTGAGAGGGGAGGTGAATCAATAATTTAAGAATCTCTTAATTTTCTTTTCTTACTGTGCTTATAGTTCTTCTTATGTTATTTCATAAGTGAAATAATTCATCCATGAATCAATAAATCTTTGAAATTTTCAAAACACATACTAAAACAACAATCTCATGATCAACATACATTTGACACAGTGTTTTCACATGGAAACCCAAAGGAAAAAAAACACCAAATTGTTGTTTGTTTCATGATGTAATTTAAGCACCAACTTAATTACATCTATTTGTTTGTGAGAACCCACTCACTAGAGGCACCAACCCCCTGTGTTTAGCAAGTACCAATTTTCCAAGAGGCACTAACCTCTTTTGTTTAGCAAGCACAAACTAGCCTAGAGGCACGAACCTCTTAAGTGTGCAGGCACCAACCTGTCACTACCACTGTTTTACTATTTCATACAATTTTCATACTGAAAACAAAGGCATAGAAATTACAAGTAAAATACCAACTTAATGGATGTTTGCAGATTCAACTTTTTCACTCTCCTTTTAGAACAATTGTGGCAGCCTTCCTCTTGTTGCCCACTACAAAACTTGCTCTATGCTCTGCTTTATTTGCTCAGGGATATCCATTGTTTCACCTCAGTACTACCCTTGCAACACTCTGCTTTGTGCTCTACTTTCTCTGCTTAGGGCTGTCTATTATTTCATCACAGCACTACCCTTGCAACACTCTGCTCCAATCCATAGCTCACTGCTCTCCTCTCTCACAAGTATGCTCCCACACACCCATTAGCTCAATGGAGGTTCATAGTTTTGTTCCTTTGCTACTCTTGGCTCAATGTAGTCATTGCCATCATCAGTTATTCGCATGCATGTACCCCAAGTATGGCACCCCATTCTTCTGTTGATTTACGCAAACTCCAGTTTAGTCGTTGCATTAAACTCATAAGGATGGGTGACGATCACTACTTTATCATACAATTGACTCTGCATGTTGTGTATTAACTCTCAATCATCCTACCATATTTTTCGAAAGGCTCCCCATACTTATTTATGGTTCGCAGAGATCTACCTGTACATTGTCATGGAGTATTTGTTTTGCATTTATTTATAATGCATGCATGGGAGGTCTTTGGCCATCAACCTTACCGTTCTGCATTCAAAAACAAATTGTTGATTCATACATCCTAATGGCACCCTGTACCATCATATCGGAGCTTTTCATCACAGTGTTGTGTAGTTGTGTAACACTATAAAATATATGATTGTTGACCTCTGATAAATTCTAGCCCCTTTTGCATAAGACCCCTACTATATCTCCACCATAGGACTTGGTTCAGTGACCGAGCTCCAACCATATCGGAACCCCCTATATCGACATTTTTCATTTGTGACCAATTTACTAGCAACCACAAACCTGTGATCACCAATCTCTGATTTTTAATCCCCTTCCACTCAACCCTTACCACATAATTATCACCATAAGACCAAGGGTGGTGACTGGAGGCTTGGCCTTAAGGTGCTAATTATTTCAACGCTTTGTTTGGGGCCTTTGGTTCCCTTATAAAGACTTTGATACCCCACGTTATCCCGCATCTCATATCCTAGTGAAATTTCATTGTGGCAGATGAGCCAACCATTGCATACCTCTGATCACCAATTTCCGAGGTGACGTCATCTCATGCCATGTGGCATCTTCTAGCCAACAACACATGTCACTCAAATATGTCCCATTAGGCCATCCATAAGCACCAAAACAACCTGCCACATGTCCCTCCGCACCGTGACGTCATGATGATGCAAGCAACCACACGTCCCTTATCAAAACCAATCAGATCCTGCCACTTGTCCTCATCGGAGCTCCTCCAATGCTACCTTCCATTTTTATCAGAGCCAAACTGATGCCTCCATGTGTCCTACCTAGAAGAGAGAGAAAGGGTCCTTGCCTATTATGGTTTTTCACCAAACTCCTTTGTATTTTCCTTTTTGGACTCCCCATTGATTTAACAAGGAATGCACAGTCGTGACTTATCCCCTAATATTGTGAAACCTCCGACATGTGGGATTGTCGATATGCAATTCACTGGGGCCTCTGATATGTGATTCGTTGGGACCTCTGACTTGTCGGGACCTCTGATTGGCCGAGACCTATGATTGTGATTCGCAGGGACATCCGATTTGCTGGGATCTCTGATTCGTCGGGACCTTCGATTGCGATTTTCCGGAACTTCTAATCTCTGATATTCCTCACTACACAAGGCTTGAATCATCCTAAACTTTAACATGCCATATTTCTCAAAGCACAATTCCATTTATGGACTTCTGCGTATCGTTGCAAATCTATTCCAAAGCACTTTCCAATGAATGGAGTTTGATTAGCCACTAAGCCCATATTATGCCTCAAACGATGGCTTCAAAGTATTTACCTAGGTGGAATCACAACCATCAAGGCATAAAGCTCCATGATCAGGCTGAACCTTGTTTCACATCAATGCCAACACTTACACAACCAACCACCTTCATACCATTAAATGTCCAATAGAGATAAACAAGAGTAATCCACTGATATTTTGCTGATAAATAAAGATGGGGGCCAAGGTAGAGCTCTATAAACTAGTTTTTCATGTGCATTGTGACCATAGGTGCAAAAGCTTTGTGAATGGAAGTTAAGACCTTGGGGCTATAGTGCAAAGGGGACCAACTTGTGGATATATGTGAAGGTTTTATACTGTTATGCCTTCATGCTCATATAATATGTTAACGAGTTGGAAACATGGATGGAGGCATGGATAAGGTTAGAGGCAAATTTAGCCATGAACAAAATCTTTCAGTTTACGAAATTTAGAACCGTAGATAAAAGCCCTACTAAAAACTGTAAAATTCCAAAAATGCAAATTTAGAAAATTAAACTTAGGTTTTATTATAAATAAAGGTAAGTAGAGATTGAAGAATTATTGTACACATCAAGAGAACATACCAGAAGCAGAAAATAAGAATTTAATGAGATCAAAAAATCCGTTGAGTGAAATTCAAGTGCAAGTCAACTAGAGCTTAAAAACTAAAAATATTAGTCCAAATTCCTTTATAAGTAGAATTGAACAACAAAGTTGGTGGTTTTTGGTGCAACATGATGCATAATGTTAGTATGAATCAAGGGTGAACCAAAGATTATATTTGGTATCTGAAAGGTATTTTGGAATGCAAAGAATGCAATAGTGATATTTTTTCTAATGGTGTTATTGGTGTGTGTAGCAGAGGTCAGAAATCGGTGAATAATATTTTTTGAAGGTTTCCTGATGGTGACTGAGGGATTGAGAGAGGTGATTTGATGTGGTTGAGTCATGTAAGTAATAAGGTGGTGTTTTAAGAGAGAAAAAAAAAATTATCCATGCAAGGAAGGAATTCAGAAATAACAATAAGGAATTTTTTGTTTGAAGCAAGAAAGCCCTATTGATGTGAATTTAAAAAATAATGAAATATGGATCAACATGGCTAGACAGTGGTAGCTTGCATTTCAAGGGTTGTAGCTCCTTCCAATAGTCGCTAGTAAAAAATCAGGGGTAGTATCCCCTTCCAATAGGAGCTAATAAATTGGGGACTCGTAAGAGCTTCCTTTCAATGGTAGTTGATATAATTAGGGGTAGTATCTCCTTTCGGTTGTAGTCAATAAATTGGGGAGTGGTAGCCTCCTTCAAGTGGTAGCGTGAGAAACCTGCAAGTAGAAGCTTGCGGGGAAGTGATGTAAAATCTAGTTGTAACTTGCCTTAGATGAAGGAATGAAGAAGAAGATTTGTCTCTTTGTATGCTACATATGTGTATGATAATGATTATGATTATATCTCCTTCATATATTTATTGTTTCTCTTACATTAATGGTTTTTAAATTTCTTGAAAAGTTTAATTTGGAAATAGTTGTATAATTTGGTCACACTACTGGTCCCCCCCCCCTCTTAGTAGTGTCCTGGTTTCTAACAATAATAGTAATGTGAAACCTATTCTTATATGTTAGGTAAATAAAATACACCTCATTCTCGTTGTAAAAATGGAACTGCAAAAATACTCTAGTTAAAAGAATATAAATGTGTCAAACTCCTACAAGTAAAATAATTAAAGAAATAATGTATAACCTCAATTCTTCGTAAAAGGGATAAAAAAGTGAAATATCCCCCCCCACAAAAAAATAAAATAAAATTAACTTCTACTTTGGAATAGTTAGAAAGAGGAGAAGATGATAAGTTTACCAATTTTCCCTTCAACATTGAACGAAGATTACGGGAGATACA
The DNA here is from genome assembly GCA_000404065.3 of Pinus taeda. Lineage (NCBI taxonomy): Eukaryota > Viridiplantae > Streptophyta > Pinopsida > Pinales > Pinaceae > Pinus > Pinus taeda. The sequence goes on from APFE030387010.1 coordinate 23,250, forward strand.
GACAATAATTTCTCAAGCCATTTGCGCCAAGTAAATGGTGACACCTTCCCTAGTTAGATTATTGTATGGGTTCAGGTCTAATGAGGATAACCTGTGTTTCAAACCTCTTGATGTAGGTTTCAATTTGAACAACGAGTATCTAGAAACCTAATTTATGCATAGACAACCCACATTTTTGCTGTGCCATAATTTTTTTAGATGATACCTTAGAAAATTTCTACGGTTTTTCCATTAATTCATCTTGACTGATTCATGTGTGTTCTTGTGTAGGTGTTCATTAATAATGCTTCAATAGAGAGAATGAGATTGTAACCCCCCATCCCACATTTACCCACTTTAACATACTTACTACAAGGAAAACATGAGCTGAGAGTGACTATGCATGACCCAACTTCCAAATTTCAGTTATGGAAATGGGGCCTGACATGTCACACTTATCCAAAACTTATTGCAACACTCAGGAACACCTAATCATGCCCTTAACAACTTGATTCCATTTTTCATCTTTCCTTGACTTGGAACTACCTTTTTGACCCAGTTTACCACTCAGCCTCATGCATGTAGATCTATGAGTGTGGACAAAGGCTCTTAGCCGCATGCACAAGCCATCCTCAATGTGGCCATAACTGAGATTTCCCAGTTAAGAGAGTGAGGCTAGAAGCCCTATTCCAAATTTTTAGGCAAGCCTATTGGCCAACGTCCCAGGTCTTCTTAGAACTTTCTAGAACCCTGTCAACGATAATCACAACTCTACGTAATTTATTCTTAGACTCATGTCTTATCCAAAATTGCCAAATACATATCATTCATTTATACAAACACATTGTAAACATAGACCCTGTAGGTCATGAAAGCATGTTTTCTCACTGTTTCATTAGCTTCATTAGAGAATCATCAAGAAGGCTTACTTCCCTCTCAAGTTAGCTACAACAAATACTTGTTAGCTCTTGCATTCATATAAACTATCAAAGGGCCTACTAAACCATGATCAAGACCAATCACAAGAGCACATAATATAATTAGAAATATATCATGCATGTAACCAAAATAAAGCCATGATAAACCATTCATATAAACATACCTTAAACTAGAACTTGTGCTCATTGATATTGTTAGGCCCCTATACTACTAGTGTAACCCCTTATTATTATTAGAACAACCCCCTTATTATATTGATGTACCCATGTAGTGCCCATATTGTTACTATTGTGCCCCATAGAAGCCCACTATTGTTATTATTGTGCGCTTACATTATTATTATTATGTAGGCTCTGATTATATAATGACCCCTTAGACTTATATATATAGAAAGGAGGTCTTTTCATTTGTATCATCCAAGAATTGTTCATTTATGTAATGTAAAGGAGGTTGCCCCCTCGAAGAGGCTGAATTATAAGGCATTGATCTATCTTTTCTATCTTTTCTTGAGCTGGTTTCATAACACACACCCGCGCCCCTATACAACTGAGACCGTGTACCAAGTTTGGCGGGCGGACGCCTCACTACGTCCTCCACCTGCGCCCCAACCACGTTGCACGACGTGTCTTGCCTTGCCCGACTCGGCGGGCGCATCTACACTTCCTTGCTGTGACTCAAGTGTGCCTTCGCACTTCTCCTTGTGCGATGAGACAATGCAAAGATTGCTTGTCCAAATGAGTGCATATCCAACTTCTTTATACGCCTCTCCACGTGTGGCGACCTCAACCGGCCGACTCACCAAATGCTACAATGTGCGCCCAACCATCGTGTCTTCAAACACTTTGCATCGTCAGCTTGCCCATCGTTTGATGCACTCCTTGGTCGGCTTGTGTGGCGAGCTATCTAAATCGCTCTATAAGTGATGGTTTTCCAATACGCCCTCATACATGTTGCGCCTTTGGTAACCATCGCATTTCCATGCCTTAGTCAATTTTCGCCAATGTGGAGGCACGCGCGCCTAGCTCATAACCGCAGGCGTTCCACAACTAGTGGTGGTTCATTGTCACGACAAGTTGAGGAGTCAGATCATAGCTGCGAGTTAAATAGGTAGAGTAGTTCTTCTAAACGTCTAGGTGTGACCATTAACGGCTATAAGAACGGCTAAATTATATAATAATATTCTAATGTTAATTGTGGGTCCATTCGTAATAAATAATTCAATAATTTATATAATGTATTAAATAATGGAATCATGTACTATTTCATTTTTATTTTAAAAATTCAATAATTATATATATTATAAATTTTATACGTTTTCAATTTAAAATTTATTGGTATTAATTTTATTTAATTAATTTAATTTATTAATTTAATTATTAAGTCGCATTCAATCAAGGTTAAGTAAAGGGGTCTCCATAAAAAAAAAAAAATGGTTACTAATTAATTCTTTTTTAATATATTTAAATATATTAAAATCAAGGTCAAGTAAAAGGGTAATTTACTTTTTTTTTTGGGAAATAAATGAAAACTATTAAATAGAAACAATAAATTATTTTTAATTGTTAGTTAAATAAATAATAATAATTAATAATAAAATTTTGGATTAAGGAAAGGGTAAAGAACATAAAATTAAAAATTATAAGAGAAGCCATCTAATAGTTCTAGGGATGATAATATTAAGAACTTAATGATAAGGTGTTATTAAAAAAAATAGAACGAGAGTCCAAAAACTAAAAACAAGATGGTCAAGAACATGACCAAAAATTAACCAAAGGAGAAACGAGGAGGATGGAGAAGGATACAGGATAAAAAAGGGGACAAAAACGGGGAAACCTAGAAAGCTAGAAAAGGTCAAACAAGGGAGGACAAGGAGGGAGGGTAAGGCTAGACTAGGAAGAAAGGGCAGGATCCAACAACTACTAATCTTCCAGCAGTCATCTCTATTGAGATTATTTGGCCTCCTTACAATTTCAATGGCTTCCCTGAATTTACTGTGATGGAACTGCACAACCTTGGCAATAACCATGGCCTCCTCAATACAAACCTGATGCTTGGTCTTTTCCGCATGCTCTACTAATATTGAAGACTAGGTTCTCTCGTGCCTTAGGTCAGCTGCATGTTCATTGATCCTTCGATGGATGGAGCGTCCTGTTTCCCGATATAAGGGGTCCCACAAGAACAAGGAAACATGTAGACACCCTTCATTTCCTTAGGGTCAAAAAGATCCTTCACCAATCGGAGGGATTTACGAATGGTGTTGAGGGGCCTAAAAGTTGAGGGAATATTATACTTCTTAAGAATCCGAGAAATCTTGTCTGTGGTTCCCTGGAGATAGGGAAGATGAACACCTAGGGGATGCTCTTTGGGTTCTTTTTTAATAATAGAATTCTTGGAGGCTTTAGACCAAGGCGCCTACTATAGTCATTCTCCATAAAGACATTAAAAATATAAAGAGGTTTATGGAGTAAATATATAAAAAAAAAAAAAACATATATATATTATATATATATATATATATATATTATAATATATATTATATTATATTATACCATACCTCTGGTTATTTATTATTTTATTAAATTTACCTATACTCTTTATATTTTAAATTTATATTGTGTTTATACATAATAATAATAATTAAATTGATTTTTAAATAGGCCAATATTAAATTATAAATGTTAAATGTTAAACATTATGTTTACATTTACATTTACGTATTTATGTTTACTTTTTATGTGAGATCTACCCCATATTGGGTTGTAGTTACGTGATATCTACCCCATAATGGGTTGTAGTTACGTGTTTATGTTTACTTTTTAGGTGAGATCTACCCCCATACGTGTTTATGTGTTTACCTATTTATGTAGTTACGTGTTTATGTTTACTTTTTAGGTGAGATCTACCCCTATACGTGTTTATGTTTACTTTTACGTGAGATCTACCCCCATAAGTGTTTATGTGTTTACGTGTTTATGTTTACTTTTACGTGAGATATACCCCCACAGGTGTTTATGTGTTTACGTGTTTATGTTTACCTTTTATGTGAGATCTACCCCCATATCTCGGCTCAAACATTATGTTTACATTTACGTGTTTATGTTTACTTTTTAGGTGAGATCTACCCCATACGTGTTTACTTTTACATGAGATCTACACCCATAGGTGTTTATGTTTACTTTTTACGTGAGATCTACCCCCATATCTCAGGCTCAAACATTATGTTTACATTTACATTTACATGTTTACGTGTTTATTTGTTTATGTTTTTACTGCCTCGTATTGGGTTGCCCAAAAATATTAGTAAAAATCATTGAAAGTGTTGAAAAGAGGTGAGCTACATGCAATCTCTTGGTTAAATCATTAGGAGGGTAATAAAGGAAAAGCTTTAACTTATAAATATAGTTAAAAAGCAATATCAAAATTAAGTTTAAAAGTAAAATATAAAATGATAAAGATTGAAAATAAAAATAAAAAAAATAAAGTTGAATCATTACAATAAATCATTAACCACAAATAAAAAGATAATTATCTTCAATTACTTTTCACACAAAAAATAAAATAAATACAGCAAAGCTAAGAGCAAATTCAGTGTGAGACAAAATGTTAAGCAAACCCCTAACTCCAAAGAATATGTGAAATATGTAAAAGAAGAATGAGGATGATGAAAAGTAATTCTCTTATACTACCCAACTTACAAAGGCATTAAATCTCCTCTTTATACTACCCAACTTAGAAAGACATTAAATCTACTTTTTAAAACATTTGCACTCAAATCAAACTCCATAAATGGTTAAATTTAAAATAAATAAATTTATCCAAGTTATTGCATTGAGAAAGGTACTTTATAGGCAAATGTGAGGAGATGTTGTAGTGAAGTATTCGATAATAAAATAATAATAAAAACTTAATATTGAAAACTTAATAAAATGGGAAAGAAAGATAGAGATTTATTCTTTTTTATAAATAAGTTTTTTAATTCAGCATACAAAGGAGATATGATTTTTTTTTTATGTTTATATGGAGTTGATATATAACATTTAAAACGATATTAATAACAAAAAACAATGTAAACATATATGAAGATGGAAAAAAATACTAGTAACAAAAATATATTTTAATGTAAATAATATGGACTATAAATAAAATTTTTCAATATCAATGTTGAGTAAAATATTTCGTTATCATCTATGTTTATATTATATAAACATGGAAAATAAAAAAAGTTTCTTATGGTTGAAAAATTTATTGATATGTTAACAAAAAGCTGTGTAAATTTTTCATGCCTAATATGAGTTATGCTGACATACACACATAACAATTAAATTAATATTAAAGATCAATATTCAATGCAAATTTTTTTTAATTCTACACCATAAAAATATTATTAATATAAATAAAATACATCTTTTTTATATTTTAAATAATTAATTATTATATAATTATATAATCAATTTATACTCCTCCATGTTCACTCTTAAATTATTATTATTAAGATAAATATGTTAAAATCATAATTCTTACTTCTTTTATATTTTTTAATTTCATTACAACATACTTCAATTCAAACATTAATAAATTATTTAATATTTTTTTATTAAATAATTTTTAATTTTTTATTTTAAAATAATCTATACAATTATAAGTTAAAAATACCATACAAAGTGACATTAATAATAATTAATTATAAATAATATGTTAATTCGTTTTTACTTCTTTATGATTTTTTATTCATATCAAAAATTTCAATCAAATATTTAATATTAATATTATTTTTATTAAATAATTTTATATATTTATATTTAAATAATATTGTATTTATAAGTTATAAATTATCACTATACAATGTGACATTAAAATAAATTAATATTTTTATAAAGTGTTAAAATGTTAAAATTAAAAAAATAAATATCAAGATGACTAGCTTTGGCTTGAGTAGCCACTTTTTAATGGTTTTGATGTAATTTTTTTATCATTATTTTTGTTAAGTAATGTAAGTCTTAAGGTGACTAGCATATTTAATCTATGGCTTGAGTAGCCACTACCCAATGGCTTTTAAGCCACCAAAATCACCACTGATGGCAACTAGCCTAAGTCACACCAACTCTTAGCATTTGCCTAAGGTCGTGACCATTTAAGTGCGTAGTTTTTTAAGAAAGCACCATGTCACCATCTATTATATGCCTCTTGAGCAACTCTTTTATCATTATTATTAGTATAATAATAGTATTATTAACTCAACTTAAATCTATCTTAATTCCAAATTTATCAAGTGCCAAGAGATCAAATTTCTTAAGATGCAAACTTTTTTTAGTATAAAATTCAAAACATTTATTTTAAAACTGCTCTTTCTCATATTTAAATCCAAAACAAAAATGGCTTGATACCAATTCATAATATTAGAAATAGTTTTAAATATATTAAAAATACTTATAAATATTTGTAACAGCTACACTATAAACTCTATATAAATCTTTAAAAAATACACGACATTAATAAAAATAAAATTCTTATATTAAAACCATAGGCCCTAACCATTCGGCGGTAGATACATATACATATCAAAATTTATCGATTCACGGTGAAATACGGATGACTTAATTTCTATTCACATTTTTCGAATAAGAATAAATGTACATTTCATGTACAGGTGAGGAGATCTAACTGGGGATCCTCCAGGCTTACTATACGCATTTATCCATGGTGTACCTTGCTGTATTGGCACTCGTCCTTAGCAACACGCGGCATGCAATTGTTATTTGGGTCAGTACTCTCGTTTAATCATGCCATCTGTTCTGACTTTTCACCGTTGATCTCAAGTCCTCGATCTAATGACGAGGGATGGGTAGGGTTTATCCTTCTAACTGATTCTTCGAGCCCGAACCCTAAAGGTCTCATTGTTGTAGTTACTCCTTTGTCTTCTGTTGCTCTACAATGTGAATCCACCCACCAGTTACAGTATGCTCCAATAGTTGAAACTGTGAAGGCTAGTGAACCCACAAAATAGGTATGCGTTACAGTGGAACAAAAATGTTCAACTTTCATTGCTCGAGCTTGAAGTTTTGTTCTTGTTTAATGTTCCGCTTTAAACCTATTCTAATGTCTTTCACCGTTATGCAGGAATGGCCCATGAAGCTTTGGCGATGGCGGAAGGCAAGAAGCAGCAAGGGTCATCCAAACTAGGTATGCTTCCACGGTGAGAAATTTAGGGCGGGGGCCTTATCTTAGCCTCTGACTATAACATACCCCGGTAACCTCACATGTAAAAGCAGGGAGTTCGAATTTTTTTATACAAATTACCCTCAAGTAATTATCCAAATCATAACTCCACATTCCTCATCAACCATTAGATATATTGTTCATTAGTACATAAAGTAAACTGCAATAAAGGATGGTAAGTTGCATAACCATTAACAACCATTGATGTAGTGTAATAACATAAACTGTCTTATGGACTTTGCATCCATTTCCTGATTTCCTTAGCCATATTACTTAAACACATACTTGGACATTATGATTATCACATCAAATAAAGAATCATCATCATCAAGGATTCAACATCTTCAAACTGACACAAAAGGCAATCACACCATTGAACACTGATATACCCTGGAAACCCCGTAGGGTGAAAACCAGTAAACATTTAATCTTATTAGTAAATGCTCGTGAGGGATTTCACCCCTCACTCAATGGCTTATAAGGGATTCCATCCCTTAACCGTTGTTATAAAATTATTACAATGAATTATCATTAAGTTGTCACATAACTAGCTAAAAGCTAATACATTTTCCATGAAACCCTTTACTTATATACCGCCACATGCAACATTCCTTGTGGCATGATTGTTCTAGCAATGTACGATCCCGCAGCTCGTACTCATCTGCATGGACCATTAATCCTTTTCCTACCACAACGTTAAATATAATCTATGCCTTGCACAAGTAATCCAACTTCACCTACCCATGTTATCATTATCAACATTGACATCATGATTACAGTTATAAATAATCATATTAACTAGAATTTCCCTTCGCATAAGCACATATTCTTAAAGGAAAAAACACTAAGGTATTCCTTTGAAGGGACTAACTAAAACATCAGTTATAATATTCTTACATGAAAATTTACATAAAATTTATTAAAGATCTAGTCCTTTAGCTATTACTTTTGATGCATGCAAATATATAAAGCAATCTCACACAACCTGTAGCCTTTTCCCGCATGCGAATATATATCCTTTCTAATGAAAGCTAACACAAATCTCGTGTGCATACACATCTCATTCAACAAGAAACTAAGATAATAGTTATGTTAGCATAAAAGTAATCACATATCATTTTCCTAAAGATAATGACTCAATAGTTATTCAATCCATACAAAGAATATATCTCTATAACACATTGACTATACTTTGTGCATACAATAGCTTATCATAATAGCCCTTCTTAATGTATGCAACACATATTCCCTTCACTAGAATACTACCATCATTTCATGTAACAAATCACATGCTTCTTTCTCAAAGGAAGTCATTATAACCTCAACTCTCTATCTTCCTATATGTAAGTCTCTCATGCTTCCCTTTCAAGAAATTATTATAGATACCCATCTTTATACTTAAAAATCAAGAAACATTAACAATGTTAACTTAACCCTTTATGCACCAAAATCAAGAAATCGATCCAACTCATCTAGCAAGACAATATTTTCAAGAGATTAATATTTCCAAGAATGTTAACATCAATTATCCTTATTTACAAGAAAGTCAACATAATACTTTCCGTACGTACACACCAAATCATATTCCCAATGTCACAATAGCTACCCTTATGTGCATGCAACATGTGTCTTTCCTAACACAATTACTTTTACTTCAATGCACAAAATCTTTTCATGAAACAAGTATGGATTCTTGTTCTTGCATGAACACTATTCATATTTGTCTTTTATGCAAAGAATTTTTATCTTTTTTTTTTCAAGAGATCTCTCATAAAGTCATTATTTTCATACATGAAGAATGCACTCTTTTTCTAAAAATAAAACTATATTTATGTGTATAGAAAACATACATTTTCTTCAAGAAAGTTAGAATGACTATCTATGTGCCTAGAAGCACATCATTTGCTATTTCTATCATGCATGCAATGCATAGCTATTTCACAAGAACTTCAAAATCAGCCAGTATCCCAATGCAATAAAGCATGTATCCCTTTTCAATAAAATCCAACTTAACTTCTATTTCTTTTATATGCACTCTCTTTTCCATAAATGCAATAACTATTGTTTGAATATGTGTTCTCCTTACCCAAAATAACTATTTCTATGAGCAAAATAAACATATATTCATTTCAAATACTAACACAAACTCCTATATTTTCCAAGATTTGTCATAGATATTTATCTCTTCAGTGGCTCACTCCATGCTTCCACTGCATGTTTCCATCACCTGTTGAAGTTAATATTGGTATCTCTGTGACATCCATGTCGAAAAATATAAAGGTGACGTGATTGTCTAATTTTTAGACTACTGGCCACTATACTATTGATGTCATTAAGGGTTGGTCCTAAACGTGTGGCTGTTAGAATAGTTGATAAACTTGTTGTATAGCAAGATTGCAGAATTCCAATAACAAAGAACCATGTCACAACACTATGTGCCCCATTCCGATCCGGATATCATCCTCATTGGTGAACTAAGTTATAAATTTTAACCTTAATATGCTTCCCTATGGGTTTCTAGGCTGCTCTTCGAAGAGCCAAATGTTTCGGCGCTCCAATATATGGATCATTGCACTGGTTATCTGGATCGTCTACAGGCCTCATGAGCCCAGCTTTGCAATGAGCTCAGTGTAGATCCCCAAATTCAATGTCACCAAAGATTCCCACCTCAACTACGAGTTCGTACTGCAAGTACATGCAAGGAATCCGAACAAGAAGGTAAGCTTTTATTACGATCCTTTTTCTGTGAAAATTTCCTCGGGTGACGTAGATCTGGTAGATGGCTCCATCCCTGGTTTCTTCCATGGGACCAAGAACACCACAGTCCATCTTAAGAGTCAAAACCTAGCCCTTAGATCCTCCGATTCCAAGAATCTGAAATCCGCACAGTCAAAGGGAAAGTCAAGCTAGACCTGGATTTGCAGACTAATGTGAGAGTGAGGATGGGGAAATGGAAGTCTCATAAAGTCAAAGTAGACATCAAGAGCAAAGGAGTTGTTGCTGCCATTTCGAGGAAGCTTCCACCGTTGCTAGTTCTCATACTCCATCCAAGCTTAAGCCACCCTCACCAGAAGTATGGACTCGCTTCCCCCTCCTCTCGTTGCTATGAGGCAACCTGATTCAAACCAAACGTGTAACCATTTTCTTCCCTCCCATTCGCCATTACGTGGGAGACTTTCCTTGTTTCTTACCTAGGATTCCCATTCAGTTTCACAACTACCAAGAATTAGTTTAATAACTAATTCGTAACTTTTGTTGGACACCTAATCCTAATGGGTTAGTGTGGAAGCCGAACTGACTAAGTAGTCCAAGGGACCTTGGGATGTGAATCCCAACGGTCACCATATTGTACTATAAATGTACATCTATTGTTAATAAAAATGCAATGCAAGCTTATCTT
>APFE030387017.1:1273-144990 GCA_000404065.3 Pinus taeda
GAATCATCAAGGAATCATTCATTTGTGTAATGTAAAGGAGGTTGCCCCCTCGAAGAGGTTGAATTCTAAGGTGTTGATCTATATTTTCTATCTTTTTGTGAGCTGGTTTCATAACATTTTCCTGGAGATTTAGATCTCCCTCTAGATTTAGATCTCCCACTCGATGACTTAATTTTGTTCTATTCTGGGACCGTCCTCGTACAAACAAAGCATCACCATTCTAGCTCTCCATATTTTTCCGTCTCATCTCCTCCATCAACAAGGTTGAGACTATTTCATCAAACTGTAAGGAAGTTGCATTGCTACCTATTGGAATAACAAGACCATCCCACGAATCTGGTAGAGAACACAACAAATTGATGCACGTATCTTCATCTGAAATTTTAATATCAACAGATGCTAACTGACTTACCACAATATTAAATGCATTCAGATGCTCTGTCACCGAGTCTCCATCTTTCATCCTCAGGTTATACAGATTTTTCTACAAGAACAGTTTATTCACTAGAGACTTAGATTGGTACAAAGTCCCTAACTTGCCCCACAAAGCCTTCGTCGTAGCTTCCCCTGATACATTTAGCAATATTGAATCTGAGACACACAATCATATTATGCTTTTTGCCTTCCGATCCAACTTCTTCCATTCTTCATCGAACACTCCCGCGATCCACTGATCTTTATCCACCAACAGATCCTCCATCTTTAGTTTCCACAACTCAAAACTCTGACCATTAAATTTCTCGATCTCTATCTTTCCACTGCTCGTCATCTTCTTTCACCACTAGAATCGATCTCCCACTGAACAGAGTATACCACAGGCCCGAGCGAAACCCCTCAGCAACAAAGGCGTCCCCTTGAAGCCAAAACAGCTCTGATACAATATGTAGGTTTTAACCCTATACAAAAATTACCTGCATATGAATTCTAAAACACAGAAAATAAACAATGCGAGAGCATAACACATAAAACACATATACACAAAGATTTTCCCCTAGATCCCAAAATCAGGACTACGAGCTTGATTTCTCATTATATTCCTTTCAATGTTACAATACATATTTATACATGTCGAAGCATCCAATACCATGGACCGAAAACCATCACGTCCAAAACCATGGATCGAAAACCATAGGTAGGTTCGCCCAACCTAATATAGGGTCCAAAAAAAAATTTCCTAGGGCGTTGCCCCGGACCCCGTAGAGGGGGGCTCTGCCACCCCCTCTAACCCCCCGATTCACTACGTAGGTTAGTCGTAGAAAGAATATAACACAACCCAACACATATACTACCATTGATCCATCCTAGTACTAAAAATTGTGGCCTCCTGTAGCAAGGTATTGATCCAAGAGGTGGACCTCCTCAAGACACATGTTCATCTGTAACACTCTGGGGCTACAACACCAAATCACCCCAATTAACTCCTCGGGGTATATAAACAAACATGATGAAGTATTCCTCCAATATGGAGGAAATCCTATCGATCTCTAATGATGTTACCTATTGGTCCTGCTTCTCCTCCTTGTCCAGCTTCCTAAGAGGACATTAGTTACTGTAGTGACCAAGCTCACCACATCTGAAGCACTTGACCTTTGATGGGTCCTTCTTCTTCTTTCATTTCTCCCCCTTGTCCCTGATTGGTACTGTTAGAAGTGAGGGCCACATTCTCCTCCTCCTTCACCTGCTTGAATCTGTTATTGTTGCCAATGATGGAGCTCTTTATAAGAGCTCGCCTCAATTCCTCTTGCTGCAAGTTAGCCCACATCTTGTCCCACTCTGGTAGATTGTTTCTGCCCAATATGATTTGGAAAAAGACTTTCCAGTCCTCGAAGACATTGTTGAGTGCCAATATCACTAGATATGTAGGTTGAGTTGTTGCCCCAACAACTAACAACAATTCCTGGACCTCCTAAATCCTGGTGAGGAAGGGGTCTATGCATTCCCCCTTCTACATCCGGATGAGCCTCAACTTTTCTAAGTACATCTCCTGCCTCTTAGAAGTGCCCTAGTACAGCGTGGAGAGTCTCCCACATCTCTTTGGTAGTACATTTACTAGCTATTTGTGAAACAATGTGATCCTAGACTCTATTTAGGATCAACCTCTTTGTTTGCGCCATCTCCTTTCTATACTCCTCAGTTGATCTACATCCTCAGGTACTGCTACCATTGCATCTATATATTTCTTTAGGCCAAACTCATCCAGAAGGAAGGACATCCTTTCCTTCCAGATGACATAGGTGGAAGCACCATCCAACCTGTCCTGATCTCGAAGCCCAGGAGTGGCCATCTCAACAAATGTTGAAAATATCCTCTTCCCTTCTGCTCATTTATTTGCACTCCCTTATGGAGTGAGAAACCCTGCACATAATGACTGCTAATCTGCAAGGCAAATCGAACTTCTTGAGACTAGAAGTTCCCTGAGGAAAAGTTTCCCTCAGTGTGTGCTCTCCTTCCACCCAACGCTAGCTCTACTCTAATGTAAAACTATTGCATCCAACTAGAGATCTACTCTACAATTATATTAGGTTGCTCCCTCTGCCTCCGCAATCTCTCCAGCTGGAGAGATCTAATTTTCTTGTCCCACACTCAGAAAAACCGAATTTGCTCAAGAAATCCGGCCTCTTGGCAAGGTGACTGTGTTGCCTCTGGGGTTTCAATCTGCTTCCCACACTAAACACTGAAACACCTTTCCTCACTACTAAGATCTTTGGTTGATCATTTGCACTCTAATACTATGTGAAAATTCTAAAAACCAGAATCCTATTGCAGCAACTGGAAATTATTCTCCTAATTATTATTTTAATTAAAAAATTATTTACTGTTTCCTATTGAAAATACTGAATAACTCACACTGCAACCTACACAAATAAAATTGCAGAAGAATAAACCCTGGAAGAAATGCTCACACACACATAAATTTACACAATTATTTTTGGACCAATGTCCCCAGAAAAACCCAACTTGGGAAAACCGATGCAGCAGTGAGGGTTTTATTTATTATGCAGTAGTGAAATCTGAGTACATCTATGGATTCCCAATTGACAATCCAAACAGCAAGAAAATATGAGTAAAATACTTAAGGGAATTACCATTCTCCCACAAGAAATATCTAGCTATACTTTCCCTATCAAAAACTCGGCTTCCTAGAGCACTACATCAGCCTTTGCATAGCTGGTTGGACGGCTTGCTTCAGCTTGGGCTCAAATGAAGTTTTTTTTCCTCTGGATGCTAAGAAAATCATCTCTCCGGCCATCTGGTACTGAGAACAAATTTCCTTCTCTCAAAATCAATCTGCCTAACTGAAGCATTGTGTATTCCCTTAGAGTTTCCTCTCTAGGATAATTCGACTCGCTTACTGTTGCCTTTATGGATCTGGAAAATCTTTCCTCTGGACCACTATCCCTGCCCCTCACTTATTGCTTTGATCTCACTAGCTTTCTCTCTGTCAATTGATTGTTGCTACTCTGGAAATTGATTTTCTCATGAAATCAAAATGCTCAAGTGTATTTTCCAAGTGCCCATCGACTTCTTCTTATAATCCTTTGTTGATACTTCAACAGCCAATATTAAATCTTAATTGATGGATAGGATTAACTTGAATTTGATCCATGGGAGTCTCTAGAACATTCACACCTTGACTTAATTAATACTGATTAATTAGTCATATTCCCTATGTTTAGACTTGGGAAATATTTAAAAATTGACTAATAATCTAATTAAGTCATTTCTAGGCAGAATTTTTAGAAATAATTTATGGGTTTTGGAGATCTCATGTATTCTAGCCTCTCCACAAAATTCCAAGGCTAGAACATATTTGATGTTACAAAAACTAACACCACTTGGTCCTTTCCTTTTGGCTAATGAACCACTTAGTGCTAGTCGTTTGGTTGATGAACCACTAAGTGCTTTCCCTTTGGCTGATGAACCACATAGTGCTTGTTTCTTGGTTGATGAACCACTAATTGCTTATCGTTTGGATGATGAACTACCAAGTGCTTGCTAAATGGTAAAGTAAACCACTAAGTGCTTGTTGATTGGTTAATGAACCACTTAGTGCTTTATATTCACTGATGAACCACTATTTTATTTCCAAATAGTTGTTAAACCACCTCCATAGTGGATTCAATCCACTGAAACTGAGCGACATACCCTTCTAGAATTTGGGTGAAGCCTTGTGATCTAAAACTCGAGTAAGTGAATCATTGTGGTGCTTATTACCAAAGAGTAGTTGATGAAACACCTAGACAATGGACTCCATCTTCTGGCTGTGGTTTGAGTTTTCCCCTATGCAAGCATTCTTTCATGTTCTAGATCCAACTCAAGGTTGGTCAATTGCAAGAGAGATATTTCAATGTAGCTAGCCTACGGTTGGGTGGAGAGTGGAGGTCCCACCTTCAGTTTCTAGCTATTCTAACACACTCGAATAAGTATAGTGGTTTATGCAAATATGGATTATGTATTATGACAGTCTTTTTTATGTTATTGATTAATTCATGGTTCTGTATGCCTCATGAAATAATGCCTAAAATCATTGTATATTCATTGTTGACAGCTTCTTTATATGTCCATGGTTATATGGAATGTTTTGCATTATTAATTTTGTTTCCAAACTCAATATTTGCAAGATATTTTATATGTTGTTTGGAACTGACAAGGAGTTATTACTTCGTATATGGATGGACCTCATTTGGGTTAGATACCTCTTCCAAGCATGGGTTGGATCTAGTGATTCTGGGATCCGAGATTCATTGAGATCAAGACCATATACAAAGGTCGAATGAGCACTAGTTAAATCACTTTCAAGTGAGAACTGGATCTGGGAGTGGCAAGGAGATGCTCCCATTTGTGAAGGTTCGATTACCTTGTGGCGGAGCTGGATATTGAGGGATCCAGGGATCTAGGGGTGGTGAGGGGGCACACCTTTTCATAGGCCTAGATATGCGATAGCCCGGATACCATGTGGCGGGCTACATTTCATTCAAGGGTTGGACTACATTCCAACACGTATTATATGTAGAGATACAGGAGTCCCGAAGTGATGATGGGTGGAATAATGTTGGAACATTGGATTGCGTGAGTAATAACCCTACTGAAAATTCCATGTAATAAAAGTTAATAAAGGAAAACTAATAACCACAATTTATGGGACACTTATTCCAAGCTGAATGTTGGGCAAGACATCCTAGTGTGGGTGTTTGTTGGTTTGTTAAGGCTAGGGAAATTGGCAAAGGCAATGGCTAAGGATTTGAAAAGGCAAAATAATGTTTTTGGCACATTTATTTATGAAAATAATGGAAAATAGGAGAACAGGGAGGTGAAAGGTCACAGGTTTCATGAGAGGAGTAAAATGAAGGAAAATAATGGAAAATGAAGAAAATAGAGGCCCGATTGATAAAAAAGGCTTCTAAGGATGAGTTTGTAACCTTTTGCCAGTTTAGTTTTGGAACTCACTCATTATTCTCTCTCTCTCTCTCTCACTCTTGGACTCTTAGAGTTTTCTTGGAGAACTTTGGCATTGGATCAAGAAAGGAAAAGAAGGTAATAGGAAGGAAGGAGAAAGCAAGGAAGAGTAGGATCAAGAAGCTACAATAGGATTCTTTGCATGTATCAATTTGCATGTGTGTTTTCCTTGCTATATTTGGCATGCATGGTATTGCATGTGGTTCTTTGTTGTTATGGCATGGGTTTTTCCAGGTGTGAGAGTGTTTTCAGCCTATCATTTCCATTTCTGGATAACCATGGTGTGATGGGATTCTCATGTTTTGGTTGAGCTAGATTATTGGATGGATTTGAAGTTGAGTGAGGTGGATCTCTGAATAATAGAACACATGGTGTAGTAACCCATGAACTGAACTGTGGGTTGTGGTAAAGACAGATTTTTTGTTGCCTCGGTGAGCCTAGGAATCCTTGTCAGTGAATGGTGGAATATACGATAAAGCCTAGAGTTGGTTGGCCTTGATTAGACCTAGGAATATTTGTCGATGAATGGAAAGATATACAATAAAGCCTAGAGGGTGGTGCCTCGATTTAGGGCCTAGTGATCCCTGGATCGAATTGTGGATTGCAATAAATCCTGAGAGAATCAGAGACAAGAAAATTCCTCACCGTGTAGGTTGGAGAAATCTAGTGGCATCCATGCTTTTTTGGCCTAGTGATTTGGTGGAGATCATGGTAAAGTCCGTTATTACATGTTTATTGTGTTGGTCTAATCATTTGGGATGGATTACGTTAAAGCCTGGTTTCTATTGATAAGGGTGAGGTGGTTTAGCATCGGGATGCCATGGTTTTTTCTTTTGGTTTGTGTCCCACATTTATGCTTTGAATATGGCGCGGGGGTGAATGGTTGAAGAAAGAATTGGCTTGGTCATTCTATGGTCGAGTGGAACATGGTAGTCCCATACTAGGTTGGCTTTTATATCATTAATATGAGGTTATTTCTCCTTGTCATTTCATGAGTATTATATTGGTTTATATGTGCATTATATGGCTAATGTATCATTGGTATGATTTTTGTTATTATGTTGGTTATGAGCATGTATTATGACAATGGCTATGTATGGCTCTCATCATGTTTTTACTTGTAAATGAATGTATAATGTATCTATGACCTAATAGATGATAATGCAGCGAATGATATAAGGGAACAATGCTTCTTAGCGATTCTCAAATAAGTGTGAGACCCCTATTCTCAGATCTATTGTTTACTCCTATAGATAACATATTTGCGATATGTTTGATGAAATGTTTGTCATGGTTAGTAGGGGTCCATTCAAGCTCTTTTTCAAGTAATTGCATTTGTATCATCATTCCACTGTTATTTTTTTGTTATGAATGTGTCATTTAGTTCTGGTTAATGACCTGGGCTCTAGGCCTGGAAAAGTGGCTCAAATCCCGAGGACATAGGCACAACACTAGGAAAAAAATTCTCTGAACGGCATACCATGTTGTGGGAGTGTCCAGAGCCCTCTGGACACATGCATGCCCATATCAAGGGAGCATTCGAGAGTTTAATGGTCTAAAACTTCAGTTAGTCTTAGGGTTTGGTTACCTGAGTGGTTGGGATGGCTCCTGGGAGTTTTGTTGGTGATGCGAAAGTTTTGTATGGTGTGCTTATGTCGATTCCATTTCCTTAAGGTCGTCTAGGAGGTTGAATCTCATCGTAGTAGTCTCTCGTCACATATTTACCCCGATTGGCAGATACTTGGGTAGATGTGGGAGGAGGGTGTTACAGAGTGATATCAAAGCATGGTTCACCCCTCAGACTGGATGGGCGGTGTGTGTTGGTCTTGTATTCATGTCGATTACATGTGTGTTAACCATCCTTGTGGTTTATGTGCTCGTTGCATATGCATGGTGTCGGTCATGGTTGTAGTGAGGTCCCCATGTGAAAGAGGATGTTGTTGTTGTGAAGTGTGTCGTCATGAGTGTATGATTGGTTACATATTGTTATGCTTGCATATTGTCAAGATGGTTGTTGTTCTCATGCATGAGGTCATGGTATGTGTAGTTGATATGGTCATGCATTGATGATTGGACTCTAGATAGAATGATGTTTATGTGTTGATACACGTATTTGTTATATGTCTATACGTTGTTATGATTATGTTATACATGTATTACGCTTATTGGTTGATCTTGTAGATGAGATATCCTCCTCGATTTTTGGTAAGGTACATTGGTTTATTGTGATTTGGTTTAGCTGACATAGTAGGCTTTGCAGAAAAGAGATCAAAATGACTAACAAGATGGTAGACTATAAAGATTATCCCTATGAATCATATGAGCAGCGTGGTGTTGGGCACTCTTCTGATTTCACAGACACATCAAGAAGCTTGAAGCAAGAAATAAGGAGTTGTAAGGCAGACAATGACAAAATCATGCAGGCATAAGAGAAACACAGAAAGGTTAATGCAATACTTCTTC
The DNA here is from genome assembly GCA_000404065.3 of Pinus taeda. Classification (NCBI taxonomy): domain Eukaryota; kingdom Viridiplantae; phylum Streptophyta; class Pinopsida; order Pinales; family Pinaceae; genus Pinus; species Pinus taeda. The sequence continues at coordinate 9,194 of APFE030387017.1, forward strand.
AAAGTTTGTTAGAATTGCAACGACAGGGGCCACTTCAGATCAGCCATGGAAAGGAAGACAAAACTAATGGGGCATATGCAAGTAGGTCTCACGGTGGTCACAGGTCAGATAGAGATGACACAGTGATAGATGGCAGGTTGTTGGATACTTCAGATAGGAGAGGTAATGGATATAGGTATTATTCTATTTATAGTTCTGACAGGCATCATGATTGCCATCGTTATCATCCTTACAGGAGGAGTGATAGGGGATACTTCTTTGATCGAGAGATACAGAGGCTTGGATTCTTGGGATGAACAAGTTCTTTGAGTTGCATGAGTACACAGAAAACATGAAGGTTAGAATTGTTATCTTTAGCCTAAAAGGTAAATCAAATATCTGGTGGGAAGATGTCAAGTGGGTCAAAGACATCAGGACAAAGAACTTGAGTTGGCATGAGTTCAATAGGAAGAATTACTTGTCAGAAAGGTACTACGATAATAAGGCCAAAGAATTCTATGAGCTAAAAATGTTATCAATGACAGATGAAGAGTATATGACCAAGTTCCTAGAGCTATTGAGGTATTTACTGTATCTTAAATATGAGAAGGCTAAAGTTCAATGGTTTGTTAGTGGTTTTCCATTAGCATTTAGAGATTGGATTGAGTATGATGAGCCTCGGTCACTTGAGGAAGTTATTGAGAAATTGAAGCATTGTTATGAGTAGTCAAAGCATAAGAATGAATCTCAGCAAGGATGGAAAGGGAAAGACAAAGGTAAAGGTAAATGGCAGTTGAAAAGAGAAAGGCCTCAAAATGCAAAGGAGAAAGAAAATGTGACACCACAAAAGAAGTTCAATGCAGCTATACAGGGACATGGGTCATAGTAGCAACATAGAGGTGATGGCACTGGATAGTTGGAGTGTTGTACATGCGGTAAGGAATACATTAAGAGAGATTGTCCACATAATCAGGGTGTATGCCTCATATCTATAGTGCACAGGAGGCGCAAATTGTTGGGGATGTTGGTTAGAGCGTTCTTCGTATCTATGCAGCATTGGATAACAGACAGGTAGACCATTAGGCATCTATCATTAAGATGGATGGTAAGCTTTGTGATCGATTTTTTTCTATTCTGATTGACCCTGGATCTAATTATATTAATGTTAGTCCTGACTTGGTGGATAAGTGTGGTTTGAATAAAGAAGTGCATGCAGAATATTGGTTAGTGCAGTTGGATACAGGTATAAAAAAGCGAGTTCATCATTGGGTAAGATCTTGTGCATTTGATTTGAATGGTATGCCTACCGGAACACATTTGAATGTATTACCATTGGGATCATACAGTATGTTGTTTGGCATGGATTGGTTGTGCTTTCATAAAACCAATGTGGATTGTTATGACAAATCCATTAAGTGCGTGGATGACAATGGGGAACCAAGAGTCTTACAAGGGAAGAAGAAAGCCACATCAGTTAGGACGGTGACAGCTATGCAGGCAAAGAGAAGTCGCAGAAAAGGGTGTGTGTGTTTTGCAGTGCATATTTCTAGCGACAAAGATAAGGAAGTTGAGGATGCAGATGTTTGAGCAAGTACCTAGTTCTATAGTGGTTTCAGGATGTGTTTTCCGTAGAGATTTATGAGTTACCACCTCACAGGGAAGTATACTTTCTATTGAATTAGTGCCATGGGCAGCTTCAGCATCAAAATCACCATACAAGATGAGCACACCTGAGTTGGTAGAGTTGAAGTTGCAGTTGAAGGAAATGTTGGACAAGGGATACATTAGGCCAAGTGTATTACCTTGGGGCGCATCGGGTATTGTCTGTGAATAAAAATGATGGTACTCTTAGATTATGCATTGACTACATGTAGTTGAACAAAGTGACCATCAAGAACATGGATTTGTTGTCGAGGATTGATGACTTGTTCGATCAGTTGAAGGGAAAAATTGTGTTCTCGAAGATTGATCTGATATTCGGATACCATCAGGTACGCATCAAGGAAAATGACATTTACAAAACAGCTTTCCAGACCAGGTATGGGCATTATGAGTTTGGTGTAATTCCATTATGTTTGACTAATGCTCCAACTTATGTGCTTGATGAATAGTGTGTTGCGTCCGTATTTGGATAAGTTTGTTATTGTGTTCATTGATGACATATTGGTATATTTTAAAAATCAAGAAGAGCATGCCAATCATTTAGCAGCAGTGTTGAGATTGTTGAGAGAGAATCAGTTGTATCCTAAGCTTAGCAAGTGTAGTTTCTTTGAGACCGAGGTACACTACTTGGAACATGCGGTTTCCAAGGATGGCATAGTAGTGGATCCAGATAAGATAAGAGCTATCATGGAGTGGGAAGCTCCCAAGAATGTGGATGAGGTGAGATATTTCATGGGGTTAGCAGGTTATTACAAGAGGCTCATCAGGGACTTCTCGTAGATGGCTTATCCTATTACATCGTTGCAGAGGAAAGGTAAGAAGTTTGGATGGACAGAGGAATGTGCAGTTAGTTTTGAGTAGCTCAAGCATTTGTTGACACATGCACCAGTGTTAAATATTGAAAATATGAACAAAGAGTTTGTAGTATGTACAAATTCTTACAAGAGAGGACTTGGTGGAGTTCTTATGCAGGATGGACAGTTGGTATGTTATGAGTCACGCAAACTGAATGAGAAAAAGAAGAACTACGCGACACACAATTTTGAGTTGGCAGCAATCATACATGCAGTGAAGATGTGGAGGCACTATCTTCTTGATAGGAGGTTGGTATTGATGAGTGATATCAGTGGGTTGAGATACTTGTTTGACCAGCTGAATCTGAATGCCATGCAAGATAGATGGTTGGACAAGATCAGTGAGTTTGATTTTGAGATCAGATGCATCAAAGGAAAGGAGAAAAGGGTCGCAGATGCTCTTAGCAGGTGGATACTGGTAAATCATATAGCAGCTATGAGTTCCTATGGGACAAATCTACATGATAGGATCTTGCAAGAAGGTTAGTAGGATGTTAGGTATATGGAGATTGTGCACAGGTTGTAGCAGCATACAAGTACAGGTACAGGTAGTGGTACAAGTGCAAGTGCACAGGATGGGGACTATTGTCTTACAACAAATGGATTGGCCAGGTTTAGAGAGAGGATATATGTGTCAGATAGCAGTGAACTCAAGAAGGTAAACTTGAGGGAATTTCATGCGAAACCATATTTAGGTCACCGAGGTTATCAAAAGACACTGAAAGCAATGAAGAAATTATATTATTGGTTCAATTTGAGGAAGGATGTAGCAAAGTTTGTGGCTAAGTGTTTGGGTTGTCAGCAGGTAAATGCAAAGTTTAGGCATCCAGGTGGACTGCTATAGCTAATTGCGATTCTAGAGTGGAAATGGGAGATCATTTCCATGGAATTTATCACAAGGTTGCCGAGGAAAGTGAGACAACATGATTCCATCATGGTAGTAGTGGAAAGATTGACAAATGTAGTGCACTTCATTCCAGTGAAGTCTACATTCTCAATTGGAAATGTATTTGCATAGGTGTTCATCAAAGATGTGGTTAGATTGCATGGTGTTCCAAAGAATATTGTGTCAAACAAGGATGCAAAGTTCACTTCCAAGTTTTGGAAGGAGTTGTTTGCAGGTTTGGGCACAGAGTTGGCCTTCAGTACATCTTATCATCCGCAGACAGTGGATAGATAGAGAGGGTCAACAGGATATTGGAGGACATGTTAAGGATGTATGTGATGTGTCAACAGCGAAAGTGGGAAGAGTATCATCCACTGGTAAAGTTCGGTTACAACAATGGGTATCATGAATCTTTGAAGATGAGTCTGTTTGAGGCATTGTATGGGCGGAGTTGTAATACTCCCATCAGTGGGAGTGATCAGTTAACAGGTTGTTGATTGGACCGGACATGTTATTGAAAATGGAACAAGAAATGCAGGTAATAAAGAAGAATTTGAAAGAAGCACGGGATAGGCAGAAGGGCTATGCAGATCGAAATAGGTTGTTCAAGGAGTTACAAGTTGGGGAATAAGTATACTTGCACATCAACTGAAGAATAGTTCCTTGCGGATTGGATCATGTGCCAAGTTGGCACCCTGATTTTGTGGACCTTTCAAGATTATTGAGAGGATTGGACCAGTAGCCTATCGACTTGCACTACCTCCAACAGTGAATGTCCTGATGTTTTCCATGTGTCATTGCTTAAGAAGTGTGTTAAATATGGTGATTATGTGATTGACTAGTCTGTATTGCAAGTGGATCCAGATGGAGAATTCCAACTAAAGCCTCAGTGTATATTGCAGAGAAAGGTGCTGATGCTTTGGAACCAAGCAATCAAGAAGGTTAAAGTGTAGTGGAATCATTTTGGGCCCGATGAAGTGACATGGGAGATGGTGGATCAGATGTAGACTGTGTATCCTTCAATGTTTTCTAGTTAAGGCAAAGCAGTTTTTGGTATGATGTTTGGTATATGTTTTTGGTACATGTTTTGGTGATATTTGGTATATGTACATATGTATGTGGATGTAAATACCTCCATGAGCTATGTTATAAATCTCCAATAAGCGGTATGGATTTGATGTCATTATAGTTGTCATGGTGTTATGTTGTCATGTTGGTTTGCTTTTCAGCAGGGTGATCATTGTAAATATTGCATCGAGCTATGTTATAAAACTTCGTGGGTAGTATTTTTTCTTTTCAACAGTTTTGTTGAGGTATAGGCGTGGTTGAACAACAAGGACGATGTCCCCCAAGGGCAAGGGTTCTATAACAGCCCTAGTGAAAATTTCATGTAATAAAAGTTAAAGGCAAAATAATAACCACGATTGATGGGACACTTATTCCAAGATGAATGTTGCGCAGTACATCCTAGTGTGGGTGTTCATTGGTTTATTATGGCTAAGGAAATTGGCAAAGGCAATGGCTAAGGCTTTGGAAAAGCAAAATGGCATTTTTGGCACATTTATTTATGAAAATAGTGGAAATTAAGAGAAAAGGGAGGTAAAAAGTCACAAGTTGCATGTGAGGAGTAAAATGAAGGAAAATAATGGAAAATGAAGAAAATAGAGACCTAATTGATAAAAAGGATTATGAGGATTAGTTTGTAACCTTTTCTCATTTCAGTTTTGGAGCTCTCTCTCTTTCTCTCTCTCTCTCTCTCTCTCTCTCACTCTTAAACACTTAGATTTTTCTTGGAGCACTTTGGCATTGGATCAAGAAAGGCAAAGAAGGCAAGAGTAAGGAAGGAAGAGCAAGATCAAACAACTACAGCAAGATTTTTTGTAGGTATCGAATTGCATGTGTTTTCCTTGCTAGATTTCGAATGCATGGTATTGCATGTGGTTCTTTGTTGTTATGGAATGGGTTTTGCAAGGTGTGACATTGTTTTCAACCTAGCCTTTCCATTTTCAGATAGCCATGGTGTGATGGGATTCTCACGTTTTGGTTGACCTGGATTGCTGGATGGATTCGAAGCTAAGTGAGGTGGATCTTTGAATAATAGAACACATGGTCTAGTAACCCTCGAACCAAACTGTGGGTTGTGGTAGAGTCGGATTTTGTGTTTCCTCGAAAGGCCTAGGAATCCTTGTTGGTGAATGGCGGGATATATGGTAAAGCCTAGAGGTGGTTTCCCTTGATTAGGCCTAGGAGTCCTTTTCAGTGAATTGTGGGATATACGGTACAGCCTAGAGGGTGGTGTCTCGTTTAGGGCCTAGTGATCCCTGGATCGGACTATGGATTGCGGTAAATCCTGAGAGACTAGGAAATGGGAAAATTCCTTAGGGTATAGATGGAGAAATTCAGTGGAATCCATGCTTGTTTTGGCCTTAGTGATATGGTGGAGATAATGGTAAAGGTTGTTATTACATTTTTATTATGTTAGCCTAGGGATAAGAGATGGATTACAGTAAAGTTTTGTTTCTATTGATGAGAGTGAGGTGGTTTAGCCTCGGGATGCCCTGGTTGGTTCTTTTGGTTTGCGTCCCACATTCATGTTTAGAATATGGCATGGGGGTGAATGGCTAAAGAGAGAATTGGCTCAGCCATTCTATGGTCGGGTGGAACGTGGTAGTCCCATACCGGATTGGCTTTTGCATCATTAATATGAGTTTATTTCTCCTTGTTATTTCATGAGTATTATATTGGTTTATATGTGGATTATGTGGCTAATGTATCCTTGGTATGATTGTTATTATTATGTTGGTTATGAGCATGTATTATGACAGTGGCTATGTATGTCTCTCATCATGTTTTTGCTTGTAAATAAATAAACAATGTATCTATGACCTAATAGATGATAATGCAACTAATTATATAAGGGAACAATTCCTCTTAGCAATTCTCAGATAAGTAGGAGACCCATATGCTCAGATCTATTGTTTACTCCTGTAGATTACATATTTGTGATATGTTTGATGAAATGTTTGTCATGGTTAGTAGGGGTCCAGTGAAGCCCTTGTTCATGTAATTACACTTGTATCATCATTCCACTGTTCTTTATGTTCTGAAGGTGTCATTTAGTTCTGGGCATTGAACTGGGCTCTGGGCCTAAAATAGTGGCTCAAATCCTGGGGATGCAGAAACAGCACTATGCAGAAAAGTCCCTAGATGCTAACATACCATGCTATGAGAGCATCCAAAGCCCTCTAGACGCATGCATGCCCATATCAAGGGAGCGTCCAAGATTTTAATGGTCTAAAACTTCAGTTTGTCTCAGGGGTTGGTTACCTGAGTGGTTGGGATGGCTCTTGGGAGTTTTGTTGCTGATATGGAAGGTTTGTATGGTGTGTTTTTGTCGATTCCACTTCCTTAAGGTCACCTAGGAGGTTGAATCCCATCGTAGTATCCTCTCATCACATGTTTACCTAGTTGGTCGGTTACCTAGGTAGATGTGGGAGGAGGGTGTTATAGTGTGCAAGATAGATATAATGGAAAAGTGTCGCAAACCACATTGAGGGAGGACCTGGTGGGCCCTACGCCCAAGTTAACATGGCATTGCCACGTGGACTTGACAAGGACCACATGGATAACACATAGGAACCCATTGATGATGTGGACCCTCATTATGTTGATGTGGTAGTGCCATGTGTTCTAGTAAAGGACCACTTGGCTGCCACATGGTAGCACCACACTGATGTGAAACCCGTACCACCTTGACGTGGCAGTGCCACATGGGCTAAAAAGGGGCCACATGGAAGCACCATGTTGGCATGGCCTAATATGATTGTTAAACTTCAAAAGGGCATAACTTTCAATTTGAGGGTGGGATTGAGGTGAAATTTATCTCACTAGAAATATATCAACGAGTAAAACATGATGGTGGAATTTGTTTTGAGTTTTGAAGACTTAAAAGAAAAGAGGATTTTATGACCCTGTATTCATATCAAACCTTGGAGTTCGGGTTAAAGTAAATAGGTAACACCTCCTGCAGCCTGAAAAAGGACAAGAGGGGGAGGTATTGTTATAGAGTGGTATCAAAGCTTACGTTCAACATTGGACCTATAGAGGTTCGCGAACAAAATTCAATACAACAATTTAATTATTGCATATGAAAATTTATTTGGATTTGCAACTGATATGAAAATTTATTTGGATTTACAACTGATGTGGTTTCTAAACTTGATAGAATGCTTATATGTATTTTTATTTGTGTACTAACATGGGTTTTAGATGTGTGAACAACATCATATGGGTGTGCTTAGTGTTGCCATGACAATGTATTGAATTAATATGTTTCTCTTAATTTAGCTAACAACTCTGTGTGTGACAACACATACGAAGATACAATTTGTCGCAAGCAATAAGAGGAGTGAGAAGCAGTATGGTACAACACAATATGGACCAAACCCATCGTGACTAAGAAGAATACTCAATTGGGAAAAGGACATAGGAAATCTCACCTAATGGAAAATATACCCTCAAGAGCTTGAGATTCAAGTTGAAGAGTTGCAAAGCAAAGAATAAAATACTCTTTAGAAAACAAGAAGAACAAGGAAAGTTAAACACCATGCTGCTAAAAAAGTTTCCTACATGAAAGGGTTGTTGCAACATGCATCAACTGCTATCGATAGGGAAGGGTGTCATAATGACAAGATCATAGAGTAACCTCATAATACTAGGAAGAAGAAAATGTCATTGACATGTTGGGTTTACAGAGAAGAACACATGATCCATGAGTGTCCTAACAGAAGAAAAAGAAGGATAGTTTATGTAAACTCCACACATGTGTTGCGAATTCAATAGGGTAATGAATATGTTAGTTCTCTTAACTTGATAATTTTTTGTCTTACCTTTTACTTATTAGTTTTGTTATTTATTATTCCAATGTGAAAAACATCAAACAGCTACCAAAACAGTAAGAATAGTGACACAGTATATAGGTTGCAAGTCAGGGCCAAAACTCCTCCTCTTGAGGGGAAAACCCATAAATCTCTTCTTTATATTTAAAATCTCTCAATTGATGAACACCATGACCTAGACTCAGATAAATACCCTCCAATATCAAGTCTACCATGGCCTCTAGCTACAATATCTTCGACCTCCCAGTGGATCCAAAATTTTGCTCCCGAGCAACTACTACAATTATTGTTGCTCCTCTAGGAGACTTTGATCTCCCTCTAATAGCCTTCCTCTTGACTTCTCTTGCCTTGACTTGAGTCCTAGGGATAGAATTATTCCCTAAGGGACCTTCTCTTGCCTTCCATTCCCTTCTACTTCCAAAATCGAACCCCAAAAGATCTAGCATAGAAAACCCTAACTTCGATCTTCCCAGAAGAATAGATAAGGCCCAAAAACTTCAAATTCTTAGACTTCCTCTTTTTTACACTTCCTTCTTGACTTATTCTTCTTCTACTTATTCACATAAGAGATGAGTGAGTGAGTGATCCAAATGGAGGACGAGTTCCTCTTATATATAAGCTTCTTCAAAGTTGGACATGGCTCTTCATGTACGCTGACTTGACAGCTCATTAGACCAACTTGATCTTGGAGGTATTTGACACTACAAAGACAAAATAAATATTTCTTTACAATTTACAATGTGCCCATAGGGTCTTCAATATATGACAATGACTCTTATATCTAGGACAAACCACAGAAGCACTCAATGGGTGCTTGACCTATAAAATAAAAGAACTTGAGCATGGAACCCATGCTCCAATAATAATAATAATTTCTCTTTCATTTTATATATACAAATATACATTTCATGACCAAACCTAGTTACACTTTTTTCAACAACATGAACCATTGATCAGAAATGTAGAAGGAGGTAACTCAAATAGAAAGACTTTGAAGTGTTGGGATTGCAAAAATAAGCACATGCTTTGCTAGTTCCCTTATAAGAAGCATTCCCAAGAGCTATAATATGAAGGATCCACAATAATAAAATTTATTTACTAATGATGTATAGTTAAAGTAATCTACTTGCATAGGAATGCAAGTGGGAATGTCTCTCTTGAATTATTTAGAGAAATTTCTTGGATCTTAAGATTTCCATATACCTTAGGAAATACTTTAATTAAAATTGTGTGCATATGCTAGTATATTAAATGCTCTTTTTGAAGTAAATATAAAATGTTTATTGTGTTGTGAATTGAGAAGTTATAGCTCAGGTGATGAATTAATTGGTTGATGATTGATGTGTGTATAGGCAACTAATATGCATAGGAATGCAAAGAGAAGGAACCCATAACTATTATAAGAAAGAAAACTAGATTATAAATCTACTAAAAATTTTAAGGAAAGCTTATTTCTTGGTTTAATAAATTTGCTAGGTTTATTCACAAAATGAAATTTCTAATGAGCTTGGAATCTTGCCTTGCATAAATGGATTAGAGGGAAATTGAGGATAAAAAATCAGTCAAGAGAGACTGACTGGATCAACATGAACTCGATGGAAAATAATCTTACAGTTGTGAAAATGGTTTAAGATCAAGGAGTTTCCCCAAACTGAGATTGTGCTTGGTTGATACATATATTTTACATTTTATGAATGTGTGAATAATTAGAACTTAATTGTTATGAAACCAGTAAGAAAAGATAGATCAACGCCTTAGAATTCAGCCTCTTCGAGGGGGCAACCTCCTTTACATTACATAAATGAACAATTCTTGGATGATTCAAATGATAAAACCTCCTTTCTATATATAGGAGTCTAAGGAGTCACAATATAACCCAGCCGACCTAACAATAATAATATAAAGCCACAAAAATAACAATAGAGGGATTCTATGGGGCACAGTAATAACAATATGGGGATAATAGGGGCACAACAATATTAATAAGGGATACAACTACAATAGTAATGGGGTAATCACTAGTATTATAGGGACCCAAAAATTTGGGTGGTCATTAGAGTGCTTGATATACCATGTCAACACACGACCCTGCAGCACGCTCACCAATGTAGCCTTCTTAATGTTGTCATCCATGACCCCTTGTGCTTCCTACACTGCTCTTACCATGAACCAGAACTGGGTTGGATCCTCATTCCCTACTCCTCTGAATACGAGTAGCTTGATCGCACTCGCCATGCTGAACTGCAGGGTTGGTGGAGGTGGAGTGGGTGGAGATCGAGGTGAAGGAGGTGAAGCGGGTGGTGGTGTGGGTGGAGGTGGTAGCTACGGAATGTGCTACCTTATCAAACTGACCGTGCTTCTCGAAGAGACATGAGTGAGCTCTTCCTCATTCTCTCACGAAGGTGAAATTAAGGGACTATTTCCTAATCCCCCACTACCTTTGTAGATCTTTCCGCTCCATGTCGTTCCAAACATTAATGTATTCGCATAACCTGCTTTTCACATAACAACATCTTAATCTAGGTATTCAGAGATTTAATGTACTTACCTCGCAGTCCCTTGAGAAAACATCATTCTGCTTCACTATAGCTCACGGTCGTGTCTACCACAAACTCAGTGATAAATTCCCCCTATTATCTGGTTGAGTCAATGGTCCACATCTTGCAAGATATTATCCTCTGATGCCTCTAATCTGTGCACTAATTCCAGAGTCCACACTATTAGTCGGTCGAGCTTACACCTTCCTTGGCTGTCGAGTAACCTTGCGATCCACTCATACAGTTCAGAAGGAAAGGATACAAAGAATATCTCATGGATTTCCGTATACATGTAGCGATCCAACCACCTTTTCTCGGATACCTGTGAAGTTCTGTTTTCCTGTGTCGTGAACTCGTGAATCTTCTTGTCCAACCACTCTTTAATTTCCTTCTTTATTTGGTTCCAGTGGCACGACATCAAACATCCCTTAGGTAGATCCCAGTCCTGGCAACAGAACCATTTGTTGGCTACGTGGGGCCTAACCCATGTTCAACAGTGAGTTTAGCCAAGCAAATCCCGGTATTATTGGCCCTTTCGGCAACAGTCTACAGAGCACGAACTAAGGTCTCACCTGAAGTAGTATGGGAGGGTGCTGGAACTAGGTTTATGCACCCTAGGGATGTCTTGATGAGGGTTCTGGAGGTTTGCGATCCTAATCTGCGTGTTGCGCTGCTTCGTGCAGCTTTCTATTCTACACAACCCGTGCGCACCTCTATGAATACTGTATTATTCCGATCCGATCCTTACTGTTCTATTATATTAGATCTTCACTTAGTCTGTGCGGGCCCAATATTCTTATTACTTGTTCGACTTTCAGATTAGCGTGCATACTCAAAAACAATATAAATGCATAAAGATAACCAGAACATAGAAATACAGATCTACAAACAGACACACAATATTCTGAATAAATCTTATCTTTATTAATACTCAAGTTCAGTATAGACCTGACTCCACCCTATGCACTCAGCTGTAGGGGTCTGCACACTTAGCTACGGACTCCACTAGGCCTCTGCACACTTAGCTGTAGAGCCTCTACCTACCACTACGACCCACTACCTTCATATCCACTTCTATCTTCTAACCATGCCTTTCCATCTATCTCTTACATGTCAAAACTCAGATTATCTTTACACTTAGGGCCTTGCTCTATTTACACAATCCCATGGTCCGCGGACCATGGGTAGGCCAACACACTTTACGTTAAATTACATTATCTTAGGGCAGACAACCCTAGACTCTCGTGCTCCACGCCCGCATTTCACGGGGTCTTTGCATTACATTGACAAAAATTCAAGATTTAAGCCCCAAAACCCCTGCTATGGGGGGATTTGTTACCCAACATCCATCTCAAATTCAGAAGCCAACTCCCTCTTACATTTTTGAATGAGAGGGTCTGCACCTGCCAGAAAGAGGTCGTCCACATAAAGTGCCAAAATGAGAGGTTTATCATTTTCAACCTTGAAGTAAAGGTTCGGATCAACTTCACTTCTAGTGAATCCTAGCTTCATGAGATAGCTATTGATCCTTTCATACCAAGCTCGAGGTGCTTGCTTCAATCCATATAGAGATTTCTTCAACCTGCATACATGAGATTCCCAATCATGAACTTCAGACCCCTCGAGTTGTTCCACATAGACTTCCTCTTTGATTGAACCATGCAAGATGGTAGTCTTGACATCCATCTTATGTAGATTCCATCCTTGCGAGGCAGCAAGGGCTATGATTGAGAAAATGGTGGTGTACCAGAAAAAAGGTGCAAATATCTCATCGTAATCTACATCTTCCCTTTGAGAGAAGCCTCGAGCAACAAAGCGAGCCTTGAACGTTTTTGCACTTCCATTAGCTCCATGCTTGATTTTGTAGAGCCACTTAAAGGTGACACCCAATTTGTCCTGGGGTCTAGGGACCACATCCCAAACATCATTCTTCATAATTGACTCATATTCTTCATTAATAGCATCCTTCCATACTTGTTTCTTCATGGCTTCTTCGAATGATGAAGGCTCATTTTGAATGATAGTGCTCATGGCGGTCAAATATCCTTGATACCTGTTTAGATTCTTGCTTTCACGGAAAGTCCCCCTTGGTGCAATGTGTCTCTCAGCATATTCGAGAGTCCCCCTAGGTCATGAGGAGGAGGATCAATAGGTTCCATAGGTTCATCAACATCAAGCATCATTTCATCCTCTTTTTCACCCTAATTTCTTGTGCCAGCTGCTTTTTCCTTTCTTATGATAGGAAGGTTGTTGATCTTCTTGAGGGACATATCTTCATCAAAGGTGACATCATGACTTATCTCAACTTTCTTTTGACCAACCACATAAATTCTATATCCCTTAGAATTTTCACTATAGCCCACAAATATTCATTTCTTCCCAGATGCACCCAATTTGCTTCTTTTTTCTTTCGGCACATGAAAATATATGGGGCTTCCAAAAAATAGAGAATGAGAGACATCGGGTTTCTTACCAATGAACATTTATTCGGGAGTCTTCGAGTCCATTTCTTGATGAGGGCATCGATTTTGAACATACACAGTGGTATTTGTAGCTTCAGACCATAGAAACTTCGGAATGCCTTGATCATGAAGCATGGCACAAACAGCTTCTGCAATAGAGAGATTCTTTGTTTCAGCCACACCATTCTGCTCAGGAATGTATGGCGTTGTATTCTCCCTCTTAATGCCAGCTTCTCTGCAATAATCTTGGAATTCATTGGATTCATACTTGGTCACATTATCAATCCTCAATATCTTGATTTTCTTCTCAAATTGGTTTTTTATCAAGGTTTTGAAGTGTTGGAACTAGGTGAACACTTCATCCTTCTTCAATAATTAGATTCAGGTCTTGCAAGAATAATAATCCACAAAGGTGAGAATATAAGTATCCTCCCAAGGAGTTTACGAGCATCATACTAGATATGTCAGAGTGTATAAATTGCAATATGTTTGTGGTCTTGCTATTACTTGAGGGGAATGGTTCCCTTGTAATTTTTCCTTCAGCACATGCCGGACATACACCTTCATGCTCTACTTTAAACTTAGGCATACCTGTCACCATCTATCTCACATCGGGTAGGGCCTTATAATGAAGATGGGTGAACCTCAGGTGCCATAGTTCAGATTGTAAGATGTGTCACAAGTAATGGCTCCCAATGGACTTCCTCCAACTTGATACAAAGTGTCAACCCTGAACCCAAGAGTAAAAGCATCTTTAAAAATTATTTTCCAAACTCGTACCTTGCCATCGATAAAAGCCACCTTGAATCCTTTATCTGTCATTGTTGAAATGGATACCTTGTTCTTCTTGAGATCAGGTACATATAGTACTTCTTGCAAATGAATAGTGTTACCTTGATTCAATTGAAGGGTAACATTCCCAACTCCCTTCACGGGATAGGTGGCATCGTCGCCAAGGATGATCTCCAAGTTTGTCTCCTTTTCTATCAGATTAGAGAGGGCTTCCTTGTATCCGGTGAAGTTCCTTGAGGCACCACTATCAATCATCCAATTTTCCAAAGTGTCTAGAGGAGAGGTAGTGGAGAGGGTCGATATAAGATAATACTCTTTTTTCTTATTGTTAACAACATTGGATTCTTCATACCTGGAGTTCCTTGATTTCTTGGAGGGTCGACCATTTCCTTGATGTCCTGCATTCCTTTTTCCTTTACCATTGAACCTGTCATTCCTTTGATCATTTTTGTTGAAGCTGCCCCTAGAGTTGTTATGATAGTCATCATCTCGAGGTGTATCCCTTCTATTATGACACTCCCTTGCATAGTGACCAAACTTATTGCAAACAAAGCATCTTCCCTTCCTTACATTTTTGAATCTCGGTCTTCCTTGACTTTGCTTCTTTGAACCCACATTGTTCTTCTTCTTGGCATGAGTGGAGACCAGTGGGGTTGCTTCTATTAGAGGCCATTTCTTGCTCCACCATTCTCATTTCTTCTTGAATGCATCCAAACATCAATTCTTCAAACCCTTGAATTCGATTATTGTTAAGTATAGTGGTTCTAAATACATACCACTCAGGTGGGAGTCCTCCAAGGGTGGTGAGAGTAAGTTCCCTGTCAGGAATGACTTCTCCAATCGAGAGTAGATCATTCTTGATCTCAGTAATCCTAAAGAAATAGAATTGAATGTCCCTGTCCTTTCCCTTCTTAATATCACTCAATTTATTATTGACAAAGAGAATTTGATTAGCATTACTATCCTTGAACATGTCAACCAATTTGTCGTAGATATCCTTGGAGGTCTTCAATTCAGAGATATAGGCCACCAAATGCTTGTCAATGGAATCCATGATAATCTTCTTCACTTTGACTTCATCCTTATTGTACTTGGTCTTCGCAGTAGCCAGTGCATTTGAAAGAGGTTCAGGGATTTTACCCTGCACATAATCCATCACTTATTTTTCTTCCAAGGTCAAATCAAGAGACATCTTCCATCCATGATAGTCAGATTTATCATGGAGTTTGTCTTCAGCCAGGAAGTAGGATGAAGAACCCATTGAGTCATTTGTCCTTGTCCAACTGTCTTTGGTGATTTCTCTTTCACTCTTGCTTGGGCTCTGTATTCACCTCACCTCTGATAACATGTTAATTTTAGGATAACAATGGTATGTTATGTGCTTAGAGAAATTTACTTCAATTTCTTAATTAGCCCAATATCAATATCCAGTTTAGAAATCACATAAATATGTAAGTAAAATGTTGATAGAACATAAAAATAAATAGTAGAAGACAAGCCAAGACAAGAGGACACAAGATGTGGCACCAGCCAGGGACAAACCCCAATGTGGGGAAACCCTTGATCAATTCTTCTTTTAGTCTTCAATAGTTCAACAAAGAGAGAGTAAATTTACAAATCTAATCATTTATAACAGCAGCAAAAGAGCCCTAACTAGAAAAGTCAACGTTGGTCAACAAGGAAAATTTGACCTTCAACAATTTGGTCAACTTCAATCAACTTCAGCCTCCAAACAGCAAGATGAAACTACCCTCAAAACAACTAAATTCTACCCAGTCAACGTCTATTCAAACAGTCAACATGTGGTCATCATTAACCGTATTCAACGTTGGTCAAATAGTCAATAGCTTGCCTCGATTTATGTGCCCAGAAATGCGGCCTGACCAATTAGAGATAACCCTCACAAAAATGCAGTCAAATGTGGTCAACACAATCAAAACAACCTCCAGAAGTTTTTGGTCAAATCTGGTCAATGCAGGGACAACAAGAAAACAACCTTTCCTTTGCACGTGTGGAGAGAGAGAGAAGCCCAGAAATTCGTACCCAATCATGTGAGGAGAGAGAGATATGTGAAGATGAAGTGTGTCCAAATGAGGATGAGGCATCATGTATTTATAGTCAAATGTTTGAGGATGAATAGACGTGAATGTTGAGCTTCTAAGCCTACATGAGTTTGTTGGTCGACCTTGACAATTTTTCCATAATCAAAATAAATTCATAACTTCATTTGTACATGTCAAAATTGGATGATCTCTAGATCAATCCTACACCACTTGGAGAGAGGAATCCAAGGAAATATATATTGTCATAAATAAGATGACCCATGTGGAGTTTGGCCCTAGTTTCCAATTTTAACACTTTGTAGCTTCACCCCAAAAAAATTTCGGTAAATCTTGATCATGTAGCATTGATTTTACACTTTCTTCAATGGATCGATTCTTTCATTCTGCATTTCCATTTTGTTTGAGATTATATGGGACTATTAGCTCCCTCTTAATCCCAAACTCCTTACAGAAAGTTATGATTTCCTTAGACGTGTATTCTCCTCCATTAACGGACATTAATATCTTATTTCTTCTTTCTGTAAGGTTCTCTACTTCAGCTTTAAATTCTTGAAATTTGGTAAATACTTCATCCTTGGATTTCATTAGGTAAACCCAAGTTTTCCTTGAATGGCCATCTATAAATGTGACATAATGTAAATGACCTCCAAGTGATTTAGGAGTCATAGGACCACATACATCAGGCTGAATAAGATCCAAGATTTATTTTGACCATGAAGCACTGCTTGCAAATGGTCTCTTGGCGTTCTTACCCAATGCACATCCCTTGCATACTTCTTCGTGATCTTCTTTCAGTTCAATGGTTCCATCTACTATTGAATTTAGAGTTGGAAGGATTTTGAAATGGAGATGACTGAATATTCTATTCGAAAGCTCACATGGGTTTATTTCAATGTGAACTAAAGCTTGAGCAAGAGGAGATAGCAACTTGTAAAGTCTTCCTTCACGAATCCCAATCACTCCCATAACGCATTGCTTAAATGTTCTCTTGGTGTTCTTATCCAATGCACATCTCTTGCATACTCCTTCGTGGTCTTCTTTTAGTTCGGTGATTCCATCTACTATTGAATTTAGAGTTGGAAGGATTTTGAAATGGAGATGACTGAATATTCTATGTTAAAGTTCATGTGGGCTGATTTCAATGTGAACTAAAGCTTGAGCAAGAGGAGATAGCAACTTGTAAAGTCTTCCTTCACGAATCCCAATCACTCTAGCATTTTCTATGCTTGAGTTTTTACCCCATACTACAACTTTTCCATCAATGAAAGCCACTCTATCACCCTTTTTCTTCTAGACTTGAAATGCAGAGTAAGTTCTTGTGCATAGCTGGAACAAATAGGATGTTGTTGAGATGAATATTGCCTCCATTCTCCAGCTCTATTGAGGTTGATCCAATTCATGTCACAAGATAGCTCTTATTATCACCAAGCTCTATGGAGTAAGAAGACTTTCCTTTTGACGATGTTTTTAGTTGCTTGTGATGACCAGTCATGTGTCTTGATGCTGCACTACTGATCACCCAAATGCTCTCATCTTGAAATGTGCTAGTGAGTGTTGAGAAAATTCATTTTTTCTTTGTCTTGGTCACTTCCTTCTTTGGAGTAAATATGAGATTCCATACTCCTTTGATGCCTTTCTTGAGATTTCTTGCCACCTTTGAACACTTCTTTACAAACTTCTTCAATGTAGTAGAGATCTTCATAATTCCCTTTGCCAACCTTAGCTATTATACCATGTTGAACAATCTATAAGGCAATAGTTAAAATGATTTCTCATTCTATGATAATTGTGTGTGATTTTTACTTTTTCTTACTTTATTAGATTCTTAACTTATTATTATGTTCAAATATCATCAAATAGCGACCAAAACAAGAAGAACAATAGTACACAAGACGGAGAATGTAGGTTGCAATCTAGGGCCAAAACCTCTCCACTTTAGAGGAAAACCCGCAAAATCTCTTCTCTTCTTATATATTCTTCAATTGATGAATTCTAAGACCTCTATACCAAGACCAAGTCCAACCTTTCTAAATGATGTGCTTCCCTTGTCCAAGTCAAACCCAGTCAAATCTCTTCCAGTAGCACAACTTTGACCCCCAGCTTCAGAATTTCGGCCTCTACTGTAGGTCTAAAATTTTTGCCCACCTACAACTACTACTAGATCCACACGTGTGAGCAAAATTATCCTTCCAAAGCCTCACAACAACTTTGCTTGCATTTCTTCCTTGTCTAGGGCTAGTAGGTGACCTAGTAAACCCTTCTTCCAACAGATTTGATCCTCTTCCAGCAGATAGAGAATTTCAACCTTGAAGCTACAAACCCTCGCTTCTCTTCTTCGCACGGAAGAAACAACTAGCCCAAAAACAATCTTTCTTCATCCTATTTACTTTTAGTTTGCCCTATTGCTCTTCTCCTTTGCTTGAATGAGTGAGTGATGAATGTGTCACACAAAGGTCGAGTTCCCTCCTTTATATAGGCTTCTCGTGGCTCCTCAAAATAGGTTGACTTCCCAGCTGTCAGGCCGACTTGGTCTTGAAGGGTATTTTGACACTTTTAATGACAAAAATAATTTTCTTTACAAGTTACAATGTACCTGATGGGGTCTTTAACTTCTTGACCTAGGAAAAACCCTAGAAGCACTCAATGGGTGCTTGACCTATAAAATAAAAGTCCTTGAGCATGAAACCCATGCTCCAACAATAATCATAATAATTTTCTTTCATTTTACAATATAAAAGAACCAAAAGTACATTTCATATTTATGAAGATCGAACCTAGTTACATAGTTTTCAACAAAAAACACTTCCTAAAATGACTGGAAAATAACTTAAATGTTCAAGGTAGGGCTTAAGGCCAAAAATGTAAAATGATCACTTCTTCTAATATAAATCTTGGTTGGCTATTATGACCCCAATTATAAAATTACATAGCTTATCTAGATTTATTGGCATTGATTTGATTGAAACATGTACATTATCAAAGATATCCAATTTGCAAACTTCACAATTATTTTTGGATAAACCACTAAAAAAAGGTTGCTTTTAGATCAACAATATCTCCACTTCTCATACTCCATTTGGGATAGTTTATTCTTTGAAATTAGGTATTTTATTGAGAGGAATTTAAATATTGAGTTGGATTCTCTATGTTCTAGAAAATTTATTTTATCGATTGACTTGAATGTCGTCATCCATTTTTTTGTTAAAAAACAACAAAAAAAGATCCCACTTTATGCCTAAGAGCTTTGTTTCCAATTCTAGTGTACATAACCTCAAAATTTAAGGTAATAATATAAAATGTAGTGAAAAATCAAGGAACACAAGTGAAAATAGATAAACCTTAAGAAATATCTATTGATAATCAAAATATAGAAACCTATGTTCGCTTTCTTCTTCAATGGGGAAACCTCCAAGAGAAAATCTCTAAATACAATAAAAATTATTGACAATACATTACATAACCTTCTATTCGATATAGGGTTATCCATATAAAATATTAACTATCTAGGGGCCTACATATAATGAGGGCCAAAGAACTAATTTGAGCCTTATTAATAATACTGGTCCATTTTACAATAAGTGACTATTATCTAACTATTTAATGGGCCTTATTCAAGGAAGTTGGGCCCATACATTAATAAAGTATTTATTTAAAGGGGTTAGGGTAGGACCCTAAAAGTTTCTCATCTTATCCAACATCTGAGTTAGACCCCCAAACCTCCCTAAAAGTTCTAAACTTGTTCACTAGAGCCACCTTGAAGAGGGCCATGTTGTGAGAGATATCAATGAATTTCTCTTCTCGCCTCCCAAATGTATTTTCTACTGCATAAAAAGGGTTATTATAAATAGAATTATATACCATGATTGGGGTTTTAAGACTTCTTTCTTAGGCCAATTCTTAGATCTTGCAACTTTCCACCAATATCCCATTGAAGAAAAATGCTCTCATACCAATATGATATCCAAACCATTTTGGAGATTTTATTGGAACGATTCATCACAAATACCTTAGATTATGTTGAACTATTCTATTATGAAGGTTTAAATATTAATGGAAGTAAATTCCAATAACTTCACAAAATAAACGAATTTGAGGGTGTTTGGATTGACATCTCTAAGAATACTAAATTCCACATCCACATATTAAATACAAATAAATGTGATCAATAGAAAATTAATACAATAGTGTCTTTAGAGAGAAAAATATATAAGGTCGGAGCTGCATAGACCTTAACTCTATGAACCATACACAATTAGGTAATGTGTGTTAAAGTAGATTCCATGTTGACAATGTATTTATATACTTTTTATTTCAATTGAAATTTGAGATACATTGTGCACTTTATTTTGTCAAACCAAGTTCAATAAGCTTGTGAGGCGCTTTGTGCAGTATACACAAGAAAGAGGATCCTCGCCATATTTCTAAATGACCTATGTTGCAAAAAAGGAAATCCTATCATAGTACAGAGTCTGGGTGTAAGATGATCTTGGTATATTAGCCTAAAGTATAGCTAAGTGGCACCACACACATTCAAGTTTCCTACTTTGAATGCTCAGCTTTGTTTCACTGGTTAGACTGAAATTAGGCCATTCTTTAGCACACAAATTATGTAAGAGTGAAACACACTTGCATGAGATCAAAAGTAAATTAATCTAGGAAAACTGCAAACTATGATGTTTTTGATGCAACACTAAGTTAGAAGTTATGAGAGAGTTAGGGTCTTTTCCACCAAGAGAGGTAGTGGATCACACTCTCGGTCCTTTGCTTAACTTATCAATCATCTTGTCTTCAAAAGTGGCAACTCTTCTATGATAATAAGTTCATGAATAACACAAAGATGCCAAAAATAATATACAAGAATTACATAAAATTAAAGAGAATATACAATGGAATGAAATGCTACCATGATCTATTTGGAGTGAGCTCATTTCTCCTAAAAAAAAGTAACAAACTATTCCATTATTAAACTAAATAATTCTACATCTAAAACTAGAGAATGGAAATACGAGAAAAGAAATATGATTCTATTCCACCATAAGTTGGACAATTTCTCTAAGAGTCCTCCCCTTTGGAGTGGAGGAGGCACTCTTATTTATAAAAAAACTTGCTTGAAACTAAAAGCCCACTTGAGGATAAGAGATTCCCAAGTGGTTACAACAATTTGATAAATATATATCCACTAGAGAATATCCTCAAATGGTTATAACAAATATTTAAATATAGATCCACTTAAGGATAAAATATTCTCAAATAGTTACAACAACTAGAATAGTTCCAAGATTCTTGCTAACTTCCCACATATTTTGGGATGTCCCTACTTGTCAAATTCGAAATTAGTCATGTGGGCTAGAGTAACATGCTCAAAATATGTTCAAAAATTATCATTAATGGTATTAAACTCTCTAGGTCCATAGTATATATGTGAAGGCGCTTTAAATCCATAATAAAAATGGATATGCGCGCTTGAGCACATATAAATCTGTTTTTCAATAATTAAATTTATGAAATATATATTTCATTGTCTTCCTCAAGTAGTAGTATGGTTGGTGATCCATCTTGTTGTAGCACTTTGTTTATGATGCATTTGAACCTCTTTTGATATGCCTTCAAATGTTGCAATTATTATCCATATGCAAAGGCGAAAATTAGAATATGCACAGGTTGTTACAGGTCTGATTTCGCAGTAGGTTGCTACAGGTCTGATTTCATAGCAAGTTGTTACAGATTTGATTTTGCAGCAGGCTACTATAGGTTTGAATTCGTGAATTGTTTTAAACACATGAGAGTCATGTAGTTGTAGTAGCCAACAAAATAACTTAACTCTATGGCAAGGGATGTGCACCAATCGTGACTTATGGTGAACATAATTTCGTAACATGAAAAGAAAAACCTTATAATTTGTCCATACATGAGTTGTCACTTCAAAAATAAATACATAATATACTAATTCTTTCTATGTTAATCAGAAATCAAATGAAATACTAAGACATGTACTGAAAAACATCTTGAACCTAAATCCCACATGTGAGCATTAAAAGGGATAATACATGGTTATGGGTAAACGAAAAAATGGTAAAAGGAAGGTGCCAAATGATGGTAATTTTGTGACTCATCACACGCCAAAGGAACCTTTCCAAGTAGTCCCTCTTGTTAGAAAACCAGAAAGGAAGAAATATTGTCTATTGATAATTACTTGTTATATTCTTGTAGTCTTACTATCTTCTCTTTATGTTCTTCTTTTATCTTATTTTCATAAAACAATTATCAAAACAAAACAAGAAGATCAATGACACAAGATATAGGCACTCAGTTAGGGCTAAAACCCTTTTATAGGGGAAAACCCAGTCATACTCTTACACTAGTAAATAAAATTGAGATAAACAAAGACCTTAGACCTGACCAAAAGACCTACCTCCTCCACCAAGTCAGCGTTCCAAGATGATTATGCAAACTTCAATAGTCTCCTCTTGTCTAGCATCTTCAGCCCAGCAACAATCTAGAATTTTGGCCCCCAGCTTCCAGAATTTCAGCCCTATTGCATATCTAAAATTTCAGCCTCCCCATCAACTTCAAAATTTTTCATGTCTGAGTCAAAAAGAGAAAATTCGACTTCTTTTGCTTGAAAAATACTTCCTTTTCCTTTGCGAGGTTTTTCTCTTCCTTCTTAGGGATTTCGCTCTATTTTCTTCCTCCAACTACTACAAATAGAACTTGCTTGAGATGAGTTTAAAATGAGGTTGATTTGTTGCCTTTAAATGGTGGATTTTTCCTCCTAATTAGGTCGACTTCAAAAGTTCAACTAAGGTGTCCTACCAAGAATCGTGCTGCCACAAGATGATTTATCTCTCCTAATCAACTAAATCAGATATATATCCATCAATCCAAGCATGTTTTAAATGTTCAACCTTTTTATGGAGAGATCATGCGTAATCACAACCCCAAACAATAATAACCCTTCAAATATATACACAAGTAAACAAAAACCTTCGGGGTCCTTAATCATTTTGATGCTACCAAATACAACTTGTTGGAAGCTTTCTTCTTTCACTTCTTTAGAAGCACCAAATACAACCTCAGTACTTCTCAAATCTTTTGTTTGCAAATCCATTTGTAGTACTTTCATTTATTCTTCAGTTTCATTCTTTCTTCAAGGTATTTACTATGTATGTCATAATATGTCCTCCCTCTTAATTGGGGAGATATAATCTTTCTTCTATCCAAGCTCCCTCTCAACTCAACAACGTCCTACTTCTATAATATTGGGGAGACTTCAATTTTTCAAGGCTTTATTTCTTTCTCCTGTCATCAAGGTCATCTTGATCATCATCATTCTTGTGGCTTACTTCATCATGCTTATCATTATTATCATCTTCAATTATGAACATCTTCAACATTGATGCAGGAGCATACAACTCAGCAATTTCATTATGTTCTAGTTAACTTAGGGGGTTTTGTGTTTTCAAGGAATTTGGATTCCTATGTATGTAATTATTAATGTTTTGAGTGATTGGAATAGGAATTAATTAGATATTGTGAGGATATTTGTAAATGCTCTCAAATGTATGAGAACATGAGTGATGATGAGTGATTAGTGGTGATTGAGAGAGTTGGAAATCGATTATAAGTCTTAGACTAGAAAGTGGTGTCATGATTCGTGGAACTAGAGAGGATTCTTAGGGATTACTGGAGTTAAAAGTGGACTTAGAGGATATTCAAGATTTAGTTCAGCAAATTAAGGATCTGAACCAGAATTAGTTAAATAGAACCTTGTGTATAAATGTAAGCCTAAAAGGCGTAGTAAGGAGGTAGAGAGTCAGTCAGTCAATCAGGAATCAGAGAGTCAATCATTTAGGCCTATGGGCAAGAAAGGAAAGACCACTAATATTGAAAATCAAGCCGAGGAAGAAATTCCAGTGTAAATGGTTGTTTATTAATACAGATAACTCGATTCTGAGTTTGTGTGATGTGTATTTGAACTATAAGTTGTGTGTGAACTTGAGTAATTATGTGTAATGTAGGTTGTAGGTGTGTAGAATCAGAGAAGAAATGTAGAGAGGAGTGTTATGGTTTTACACATAGACAGTATTGGAGAAAGCCTTTAATGTTACAACGAAGGTGAAGGAAGCACAAAGGCATGAGCAGAGATTGAGATCGGAACAAGTGAAGATCGTGAGGCGAAGACATACACAGGCAAAAATCTGAATGGGTGATTACACATTAAAAACCAAAAGAACGTAACAGTGTTCAAGAACTGTTGGATCCATCAGATCAATGGATGAGATTGTGTGCAATAGACAAATAATATTAAGTTGCATGAAATAAAGTCAAGAAGATGAATGGCGGAGATTAACACCACATGTTAGTAGAAGAACGGAGTGGTATTCACAAGGGGTAAGCAGTTTCTCGTGCACCCTAAAGGTGGTAAGTGGTATTTCAAAATTTCATGCGATTACCTTTAACGGTCGACACGTAGCACATGGTGGAAAGAGAAACCCACTTTTCTCACGCGCTCTCGATCAGATATCAGTGGTGCTTAATTTCACGCAAGATTGTACGATAACCGTTGGATCGAGCGGGATTGATCAACGGTGGTGATCAAACAATTTTGTTGGCGAGCGAATGACACGATAGCCATTGTATTGGATGAGATAAATCAATGGTGGAGATCAGCTAAACTAGTTAAGCGATCAGGTGGCGTGATAACTGTCGAATCAAGGAATGAGATCGACGGCGGAGATTTAATGTGCTAAGGAGAGAAACGATGTATGTGAAAATTTTTGTGGAATGGAGGAAAGGTAAGGTTTAAGTGTGGTTTATGAGATATTTCTATTATACGGAAATTATAATAGAAATAAGCGGATTAATGTCTTATGGGTTAAGTTGAGTTTAACCAAAGTCTAAAGACTAGGGTATGGTTGATAAGTGTCGGAGGTGAAAAGTAACCCAAAGTTATAACTTGTGGATAGTTAAATGAATGTTTCCGCGTATAGTTTAATTAAGGAGCCTTAAACCTCCATTTGTGAAATTTTTACTAAGACAAGGAATATTTGAAATTCCTGGGACATGTACACACATAGTGTGACATGCAATTTATTTGCATACTATGGGTATATGCGGCTTACGCTGCATCATTGGGGTATATGCAGCTTAGGCTGGCATCAAACATCATGAAGATGATGTACCTGCAAATCTTCAACAAGTACAACCAAATACAAATATACAGAAGCATGAAGTCAATTATATCAAAATCATGTTATTACAATGGAAGCACCAAAACATTCAAACTTTAGACATCGAATACCTAAACCTAATATGGTTCATACTTAGTGAAGGTCACATCTTTTATGTACTAGACTTCAAGATCATGTTAGGGTTTTGCAGTAAACCCTAGACTCCATATTTGAGGCATAAAGCTTTAAATATCAACAACTCAATCAAAGTTTCATCAATATGATTTTAGAATTACATGTCACACTCTACTAGGGTTTGTTGCAAACCCTAGATTTCATCATCAAAACTAAATCATAATAATTGAAAACAATATACTTCTAGGGTTTCAATCTCTACTAGGGTTTTGTTATATTCCCTAGATTTCAAAAACTAAATCATGAATATCAACAAGTTAGCATACCAACATTTCATATCTAGGGTTTCATTGTTATTCCCTGATATCAATTTCGTTTTATGATTTTGTTGTAAACGCTAGATGCAAACATCAAACTCCAAAATTAGATAACAATTTTGACCAGGCTACGGTTCCGATCATACAGAAGAATATACACCTAGGTTTTCATTCCTAGGATCTTACTATAATTATTACAATGGTTTTGTTTATAAACCCTAATTCACCAAACCCTAAAAATTTAGGGTTTCATTATATAACCTAGACATTAACAACAAACCATAAAGAACTAGGGTTTTACCATGACTTACCAAAACCCTAAGCTTCAAAAGAATAGAATTTCATCATATGTTCTAAGACTTTTTCAACAAACCCTAAGAAGACTAGAGTTTCGTAATCAACATTGACGTACCCTTAGGATCAAGAGGCTAGGGTTTTATAGTGAACCCTAAAGGTTAGGGTCTCACAAAAATGATCAAATGACAAGAGACAATATAACAAGGGCATATTCAATCTAATGATTAATCACCCTAACAAGAATCTCTATGATTCAAAACCCTAGGCATAAAGATGTTAGTAATGTAAAACAAATTTCAAGAAAAGAATGATCATAAGCTTTTTATATGAAGAAAACCTTGCAACTAAACTTTGTAGTTTGAGACATACCTTGATTTGTTCTTTAAAAAACCTTGTATAGTATCATTCTAAAGAGCTTAACAAATCTTTTTTCATGAATCAAGTTTTTCCTTTGAATTTTCCTCCATAACCTCTGTGTATTTTGCAAGCTTTCCTATTAAGGAAAATATAACGAAAAAGGTTATAAGTATACAATATAAACAAATCTTGATGTGAGGAGGAAACCAAACATGAAAGGTGAAACAAAGAACCATATACTTATCCTTTGGTAAAATGGTGAAAGCTCTCCCTTAATCCAATCTTTCTAAGGGATACCTACAACTTATCAAAACAATTCAAGAATCTCTAACAAGGCATATTATGAATTATAAAAATCAAAACATAAAAGAAAGACGTTACAAAGCTTAAAGTAGAAAGATATGCAAGGGAGTAACCATAAGAGACTTTAGCAAATAAAGTCTTTGACTTCGGATTCTTCAGTCTTGCTTTTCTTGGGTGGAGCTTCATCGTAAATATTTGCATGTTCTCTTTCTCTCTTCTTATTTCTTGGATTTTCAGGACAATGACTTTTGTAGTTTCCCATCTTATGATAATTGTAGCATTCAATGTTTGATAAATCAACCTTCTTCTTTGGTCCTTCGAACTTCTTGTATACTCCCTTCTTGTGATGAGAAGAGTAGGCATTGAAGTGTTGTTTTATTCATCCTCCTCCTTATCACTTACTAATGAAATGTGGGCTTCTACTTGACTCCATGCATTCAACATTTGTTCAAAGGTTGGTGTGTCCTTCCAACTGTTAATTCTTGATGCAAAACAGCTCCAAGATTTTGGTAGACCTAGTAGCGCAGCAATCACAAGCTCTTTTCCTAGTACAACTTCATCAATATCTTGGAGTTCATCTCTTATTCTGAGATCCTTATAAAATATGATGACACAATTGTTGAAGAATCTAGGGAATCTGAGTTATGATGAGATTTTTCTAGCAATGATAACAA
Organism: Pinus taeda; assembly: GCA_000404065.3. Lineage (NCBI taxonomy): Eukaryota > Viridiplantae > Streptophyta > Pinopsida > Pinales > Pinaceae > Pinus > Pinus taeda. The sequence goes on from APFE030387017.1 coordinate 36,580, forward strand.
TTTGTGAAGTACTTTTACTTTTCTTGTTAACACAATCTTCTTCTTATTATTATTATTGTATGTTCTCCAACTTCATCAAATAGTTACCAAAAACATAAGATGTTGGCTCTCAGCCAGGGCAAAACCTCTCTCTCCTAGAGAGGAAAACCCTTATTCAAATTTCTCTTATTGAAGCTTCAATTGACAAATGCCAAACCCTAACCCTTGACAAGAAGATCCTCCAAGCACAAGTCAAGCCTTTTTCCTTTGATCTGAGATCACTTCCTTTTGCAACACTTTGTCCTCCTTCTTCTGGCACTTCGTCCTCTCACTATGTTCTTCTTCTGGCAACTGATAACAATTCTAGTTATGCTTTCCTTAGAAGAGATATTTCTCTTTGTTCCTTTGTAGACCTTCTCACTTAGGAAGAGGACCTTATACTTTATCCAATTGAGTTGCAGATCTAATGTGGTAGCAGTGTGGCCCTAATTCTTCACAAGTGTGAGAGGATTTCTTCACGAAATGGTGCTTGACTCGTTCTCTTTCCTTTGCTTGAGTAGTCTCCTTATTCTTGAGTAAGAAGCCTAATAGGCACTCTTTCCTAGCCCAACCAATTCTCTTTGTATGACTGCAATAGGAGGGTTGTTATGATAGTGGAGAGAGCCTCCCTTCTTTCGTACATGTGACTATAATAGGCCTTAAGACAGCCCTATAAAACTCAATTTTCTTCCTTCCTTCTTTGTTGATCTAGAGACACATTTCTTTGTCCTTCTTATACCCTTTACTCGTCTTCCTTCTTCATTGATTTCATAGATGAAATGATGGTTCTTTCGTGATGTATGACCCTTTATATAGGAGTCTGCCCCTCCTATTAGGCTGACTTGAGGTTGACTTGATGACTATAATTCGGATTGCTTCCTTTTATGATGTCAACATATGGAGGAGGCTTGTGACTTTGCTTGGAGATCTTTCTTGGACTCTAATACATAAATATACATGGTGTAGCATGCCCCTAAGGGTCTTCAATATTTATTTTGACTCTTTGACTACCCTATAGAACTTTTACATGTGCTAGACCTATGCAATGAGAAAGAAACTCATTTCTATAATTTACAAAAATAATATTTCTTTTCTTTTAAAAGTACAAATATCAAAATCACATTTATGAAGACCGAGCCTAGTTACACTTTATTCAACACTCTCTCTTAACTAGGGAGGTATTCATAAATCATTACAAGGTGTTTGACCATTTTCAATCTAAAGAATTCACATAAGATAAATCGGATTGGCAATCCATCTGTTATGGCATCATAGTAACTAACATTGTTTTCACAACAATGCCATGATTGACAGCTCTGTCTCTCATTAGATCATAGCACAATGTTGGCGAGACCAATGACTATAGACACCATCATTGTCTCTCAAGGTACATACCCAATCGGGTGTTCATTAAGTATGACCTTCTAGGACTATTCTTATCTTGGGTTCCCAACCCTCAAAGAATATTGGTCCTCTTGCCTACTCTTATCTTGGATGCCCTACACATCCTCAAAGAGCATCGGATGCCAGATGATTACGTAATCCTTCCATTCTTTCTTCCCAAGTGAAGACAAGAGTGTTGTGTCCATCTCTCCCTCTCAACTAGGGAAGATAAGCCCATTCCTCTGAAGGAATGTATCCAAGCTCCCTCTAACCAGAGTCTTTATTTGGTTGTTTTTGGCTAGAGAAGGGATCTTCTCCAAATCCAATTGAGCAGATGTATTACTCAATGACTCTTTTAATTGGTGGGCCAACATTGCCTTGTTTGCCAGTGTAGCATAAACCATTTCACCCGTTTTTTTGTGCAATTCTATTTGGTCCATTGGGTGTATGTCTTTGGCAAGGACCTCTAGATTGGTCCTTATGTAATCAGTTGCAGACTGTGGCTACTGAACCTTGGGCTTGAAATGACTTAAAATCATTTTCTCCTCCTTGATGTCATAGGCTGCCATTAGTCTATGTTATTTGGAGGATGTCATCTTAAGAAATTGATCATATAACTGAATTCTTAGTGACTCATTTTGAGCCTTAATCTCCATGAATGATTGTTTGATGTCTGATGGTTTCTTGGCTTGTGACCTTGAGGAGGAGACTTCCATTCCATGTTGCCTCTCCCTTTCTTGTCTGTGAGAGCTAGCAGAAGTCTGTTGGCTGATGGCCCTCTCTCCTCTTGTGTTTTCAGTGATGTCTTCCACAGTGTCCTCTTCAGGAGGATCTACCCTTTGCCTCTTGGCATCTTGCTGTTTTGTTGACCCACTTCCAGGTGTGGTCTCTTCTCGGTCTCTTTTCTTACTTCTCTCCTCGGGAAGAGGAGTTTGCAGTGTTGGTACCTCTAGTGCTTGTGTCTATAATGAAGGGGCTTGCCCTTGACTGTGTTCTTTTGAGGTAGTAGGTTGTTCTTCCATTATTTCTTGTTCTGCAACTACCAATTCCTTGCCCTTTGCTGTCCCTGTTGTTGGTGTAGTCCTTTCCTGGGCAACCTGTTGTGCAATTGTGGAAGTTGATGAGCTTTCCCCGGTTTGCTGTGGCTTTTTGAAAGACACCTGCGCAAAATATTCTAAGTCAAGAGTTTTTTCCAAATTTTTCATGGTTTGTTCCATTTTCTCTTCCTCAGTTAACTCTTCAACTAGGGTGCCCTCCAGCCACTCATCTTGGTTGGCAAACTTTTCTATGTCAGGGATGCTGTAGTGTTCATAGGGTGCCAGCCTATATTTTACCCTTCTTGCATTGATAAAGCCATATGGGTCATAGGGTACCCACAAAAAGCTTCTCTTGAGTCTAAATTTTTGACCTAATATTTCATCAGCATCCTTCCATCCCTCTTTATTGTTCATAACAAAGGGGCCTAACTGGTCTCTGAGTTTCAATCGGGCCTTTTTCTTTGTGCTATGGAAGTGACTCAGATCTGAATTGATGAATTGCTTGAAATATTCCAAGGAAAACAGTCTCATTGGCACATATCTGGGCAGCCTGTAGGGGCATAGCTCACAGCCATATATCCTCAGAATAGTGTGATTCTGGTAAAAGTACCAGTCACCTATTTTACAATTTTTGGAGACCTGTAGTATTTTTTGCATATCATGTGTCAGTCTAGGAGGAGGAGTTCTCATCAAGAGAGAAGAGACTGGGTATACAAATAAATCAACAAACTCACAATAAGAGTAGGGAGGGCTGTGAACTTCATGAAAGATTGGGGTCCAAAAAATCACAGACCTCCTTTTCCCTTTATGGTCCAATTTTCTAATGGGAAATTGGAAGATAGCAGCTGGTAATATAAGAATAGATGATAGATATAGGATGAGTATTTAAAGATTCCCTCCCTATCTAGCCTCAACAATTGGTCATGTATCTTGTTGGCAATAAACTTGGCATAGTTTTATTTGACAGCAGGGGGTTTCCCTGGGGTAAAGATAGACATCATAACCAGTATGGTTTCATCAATATACTCACTTGTCTTGAACTCCAATACAAAAGATATCATATCAACAACTAATCTACCCGTTTCAGTCAAAGAGGCATAGTAAAAAGGAGGTGGCTCCTTAGGCTGGCAATCTATTCTCATGAACACTTTGGCAATTCTAGTTATCTTTGAGCTTGAGAGTTTGGGACCTTCATCCAGCAAGTACTTCATGGCAAGAGGAAACTGGAGGTGGGTTGGTTTGAAGTTTAGCATCTGATTTATAGAGTCAGGAGTAATATGAAAAAGGGTAGTCTCAAATGGACTCTTAACTACCCTGTTTGTTGGCTCATAGTTCTCACAACAGAGGTGAATGATCTCAGGGAATATATTCACAGAGGGGAGGTAGTATCTGGGTAGATTTGATTCCCAAATGCCATAGACATCATCTTGATTTAAGTAACTATTTTTGAGCTCACAGACTACTTGCAGATGGTTTTGGTAGCCTACTAGGTCTTGGATTAGATAGTCTCTATTAGCCAAGGGCAAATGTTCCAACTCTTTGTCAGGTGCATTAAGGGGAGTGATGTTCAAGGCAACTAGACCTTCCATGGCTAAGCTCTGTTGCCTTTAAAATTGGAAATTTTGACTCTATGCAAGCAAAATGGGCAGAATGATGGCTCTGTGGATTTCTTTGGGATTTTCACCGTTGGAACTGGTTTGTTGGCTTCAATTTAGCTCCGTGGATTGAAGTCAGCTGGAGAAACAGGAGCTATGGGCTTCTTTGGCACAATGGGCTTCAATTGTGGGCAAAAGGCAGCTTTCGGGGTTTCTTGGAGAGTTTGCAGGGTCGAACGAGCTCAATTTTAGCTCACTGTGTGATTTTGTGGTGAATTCAGCAAGATAGAGGCTTATGGGGGATTTTTGGGCAGCAACACAGTGTTTTTCCCTTCAAATTATGGATGTTGTGGCCACTTTTATAGAGAAACTAATGAAAACAGGGTCGAGAGCAAATTGCTGGTAAATACCTGTTTTCTCGGTGGAATGGTCGATTTGCAAGCGAAAAGGCGAGCCAAGGGGCCGAGTTGTGGAGTCGAACTACTGGGTGGTAGACTTATATAGTGATTTTGGTCTTTTTTACATAAATTCCCATGCACAAGTGTGTATAGAAAACAATAGAAAATGGGTAAAAACAAACGTTTTCACCCTTTTTACCCGAAATTTTGACTTTGGCAAGTTCAGAGCGCTTTTTTTGGATGACGTCAGCATGACGTCATTTTGTCGTGTAACGGGGTACGTATGCTGACATGGTAGGTGACTTGGCATGTGATGTGGCGGGTGACGTCAGCAGGGAGGTAGGTTGCAAGGTGGGTGACATCATCAGGTGACGTCGGTATGACGTCAGCAAGGAAGCGGGCGGGTTGTAAGTGGTATTCCCCGCACCGCTTTTTAGGGGAAGTAGTTTTGGGGGAAGGGGCTCCGAATACACCAGGCACTTGACACGCGTCCTCGGTATGACGGTAATACCGCCCATCCCCCCGACGCTATCATTCGGCAGGTTGGGGCTTCCGAAATCGCCGACCACCGTCAGATCTGGCAGCGCCAATCGGACGGTTGGCGGGTGATGGAGGTGGCGGTAGGTTAGCAGCGGGGAACCCGCTTTAAATTTTTGTGATTTATAATGTTTTTGGTGTATTTCGGACTTTGGAAAAGTGGGTTTTTGGGGGGAAAATGCGGGTTTCGGCTATTTTATTTAGCCAGAGGCCAAACAAGTCCCGATGGGCACGTGGAGGGTTGTTATTGGCCCCGGGTGGACCAATAATTCCCTAGAAAAAATTTAAAATATGGCTATAGTTAGCCAAGGGTCAGGATATTAGATTTTTTTTTAGGGATTTTTGTGTTTTTATACATAGTAAGAGAGGGGAATATACATAGGAGCTATAAAATAAGGTTAGTAGGTTAATATGATTATGTGGGATGGGTTTGTATGGTTTAGGCTAAGTTTTATAGAGTGAAAACTTAGGCAAGGGGGGGAATGAAAGGATGACAAGTGGGGAAGTTTAGGAAACTTTGGCAAAATGGAATAAAGACTTTTTACACAAGAAATGTGGCTTGTTTTGCCTAGGTGAAAACACATTTTCACTTAGTTTTTCGATGGGATGAAGTGGTCTAAAGGTAATGAGCAGAACTCATTGCTGTTGGGGGGAATGTTAGTAAGTGTTTCTTAGCAAAATGGGGAGGGGGATTAGTCATGCTCCATTTGTTTTGTAGCCACCTTTCCATGGTACCTTATGATCTTATGAGATGGAAACTTGTTCCAAAGGAGCAAATTGCTCACAAACCATGCCTCTATACCATCAAAACTACCTACCCAACCTAGTATACCTATCATTTTCTCTTCATTTTCATTGGGTGCACTTGAACTAGCAGACCCTGATTCTTCCTTTTCTTTTAGCTTCCCTCCTATCTAAGTCTACCCTTATTTCTTCCAGGGCTCAAATTAAGTTGTTGAGACCCTTTGCTTCTCTGCCTAACTACTTGTCTGCCAAGCTTAAACTGTTTGTGTAGACCTTTATTCTCTAGTCTAAGACAAGTGAAATTCAAACATGATCTAGCCAGGATTAAACTGTCTGGATATTCATCAATTGTGACAAGATTCAACCACCTATATATAGTGAATTTCTTCAAAATATGGAACCTTTGCAGCATGAAAAGGATGAACATATTTGGCACTTCCCCAGTCAATCATGAAAAATGAAACCTATTGGTATAGAAATCTAATAGTGGCTCCACTTGGGGATGGCTTTTCCTAGTGAAAAGTCAAGGACAACAGGTTAGATGGCCTTGTATTTTGTTCTTTGCTGTATTCTAAAATTTCCTTTGTTGTTCACAAAATGGCTCCTCTGCAATGCCTGTATTTCTCATGAACTCACTCCAAACATTGCAGCTCTGTTTTGGGTACTCTATTTGATTATTCCTCATCATTTTCATAGCTCTAAAGTCTGATTCTTTAGCTTCTTCTGATATGCTAAAAATGCAATACCCAAAGGTGGCCCAATTCCTTGCCTTTTCCTCAAAATTTGTTGTAACTTATTCCCTATCTTATTTCTGTAATAAACTGCAGAAAGTAAACACTACTATGTACAAATTAAAGTGTTGGTATTTTTGAAAAGGTGGATCAAAGTAATGCTTCAGCATTCTGCCATTGACTAGTCCCTCATCTGCCTCTGTACCATCAAGACTTTTCAAAAAGTAGGTGTTGTTTCCTTGTACAGTCTGAATGATAAATGGTCCTCTCCATAAGAAATCAAATTTTCCATGTTTTCCCCTATCTTCTCTTCTGGAATCCCATTTTAAAACTTTATCCCCAATGAAGAAATCCTCTGCTTTGGTTCTTTTATCAAATATATTTTTAAGCTTTTCTTGTAGGACTTGGGCTCTGTGATAGACCTCTTCTCTTGTCTGCTGCAAGTGAATAGTTTGATTGATCCTTCTTTGAATATCATTAGGTTCAGCTTGTATCTCTTGTAGCAGCGTTATCACTGGGATTCCCAAAGAAGAAGGGAATACTGCCTCCATTCCATAAACCAATTGATAGAGACTGGTCCCAATAGATCTCTTGGTGGTCAATTTATCTGCCCATAGGGCATTCACAAGCTTTTTATGTTAGTTTTTCTTGTTCTCCTCCAAGACTTTCTTAATGATGTTGATCAAGCTCTTGTTGGAAGATTCAGCTAGGCCATTACCTTGAGGGTAATATGTTGTGGAATGGCCCAAGGTAATGTGGTATTTATGACAGGAATTAATCATTTTCTTAGACTTAAAGGCAGCAACATTGTCTGTAATAATTTTCTTCAGGCAGCCAAACCTAGACAAGATGTTGGTCTCAAGGAATTGAATGATTACTGAGTCATTGGCTTGCCTACAAGGGATGGCCTCTATCCACTTGGTAAAATAGCCTGTAGCAATCAAAATCCACTTGTGTTGGCCAGAGGATGAAAGGTGGATTTCCCCAATGAAGTCTAAACCCCATTGTTGAAATGGTTTCTCAGTGGAAATGGGCTTGAGGGGCAGAGGCAACAACTTTTTCTTGCCTTCAAAATTTTGGCATTTGTGGCAAGAAGTTACATATTTCTTCACATCAGCAAATAGGGTGGGCCAATAAAATCCATCCCTTAGGATTTTATCAGCAGTTGATTTCCAATACAAATGTCCACTACAATCCCCTGCATGAAATTATTTAAGTACTTTGTCAGTTTCTTCTTTGATTAGACAATTTAATAAAACACCTTCATGGTTTTTCCAAAAGAGAGCATGATCTAAAATGCAGAATTTGGAAGCTTTCATTTTCAAAAATCTTTTCTTGGTTCTGGATAATCCTGGAGGAGCTTGTAGGTTCAATAATACAAAATATATGTCAGCATACGAAGGTGATTGTAAAAAGGCTTGATTGATCTGTGGAGTTTCCATCTCCTGCTCATTATCTAGTTGATTTATGTCAAGGGCTTGAAAGTTAGTTTCAGTCATGAGTTTAGATAGTCCTTGTCCTTTTATCAATTTTGTTGGTTTAATTTCAATGTCATATTCTAGTATGGTAGCTATCCATTTGCCCCTTTTGCCTTCAATTCCTTCTTGGGTCAGGATGTCTTTAACAACAGTGTTGGGCACAAAAGCAATCACATGAGAGTACAATATGTAAACTCTAAAGTCCTTGATGGCCTTTACAAGTGCATATGCTTGTTTTTCCATGATTTGATATTTGAGTGGAGCATCTCTAAGGGCTTTGCTGAAGAAGGCTATGGGTTTTTCACATCCTTGGTCATCTTTCTGAAGCAAGACAATAGCAATTGTATGCTCTGATGCAAATGAGAATATGATAAAGTCCTTGTCAAAATTGGGGCTTGTGAGGACTGGTGTTTGAGTCAAAGATTTTTTGATTTCTTCAAAGTCTTGCTTAGCTTCTATTGTCCACTTAACCTTGGAGTCCTTTTTCAGCATGTTGTTCAACAATCTTATTAGTTCGGCCAGATTTGGTATGAATCTTCTTAGAAAGTTGATCTTGCCCAAAAAGGCTTGTAGTTTTTTAATGTTTCTAGGGTGAGGGACCTGCAAGATAGCTTGTATTCTGTCCGGATCAATTCTAATGCCTTCTTTAGAGATGATATGGCCCAATAGTTTTCCTTCTTCTAGGCCAAACAATGATTTCTTTGGATTTAGTGATATACCATATTTTCTGGAAATTAAGGATACTTGCCTAAGATGATCTAGGTGTTCTTGATCTGATTTAGAGAAAGTTGTAAGGTCATCTAGGTAAATGAATAAAAATTCATGGATCTCTTTAGAAAAATCTATATCCATGACTCTTTGAAACGTTTCTCCTGCATTCTTAATTCCAAAAGGCATTTTCACATATTTGAATGTTCCCCAAGGGGTTGTGAAAGTCGTTTTATCTTGGTCATCCCGGTGCATTAGGATTTGATTGAAGCCTGAGAATCAATCTAATAGTGATATCCTTGAAGCACCCACTACCCTTTGCAGAATGTGGTCCATTTTGGGTAAAGGGTAATTATCCTTTAAAGAGACTTTGTTCAAATTTCTCAAATCAACACACAACCTAATCTCCCATGTCTTCTTTCTAGTGGGCACTAAATTTGAAACCCATTCTGAAAATCTGATTGGAGCTACAATTCCAGCTTCATACATTCTCTTAACTTCTTTCTCAATCAAAGGCAACAGCACAGGGTTGACCCTCCTAAGTTTTTGTTTGAAAGGTTTTTGATTTTCTTTGAGAGGTATGGTGTGTTGGATGACTGCAGTGTCATAAGACTTTAGGTCCTCATAACTCCATGCAAAGACATCTTAAAATTCTTTGAATAGTTCAATATACTTGAGTTTTTGGTCAGGAGGCAGAGCTTTGGACAATTTTATCATTTTGGGATTTTCTGCAGTTCCTAAATTACAGTCCTCAATTTCTACGTTTAATGGATACATTTTAGGTTTCCTAGAGATGTCATTTGAGTCAAAAATGTCCTCTAAAGGAGTGAGGCCTGTAGGTAGAAAATTATCCTTCAACTGAATGACTTCACACTCTGCTGCAATCGCATCCTCACCTTCCTTTTCATGAAGTACCTGTAAATCTGTTTTAGTGAACTTAGTGGGATGTAGAATTTGATTTTTTGTTTCAGTAGAAATATGTGTTTCAATTTTGTCTATTTCATTGCTTTCATCTATTGTGTTGGTATCCATTTTTGTGCTTGAGAACTCCTCTTTCAAAGTCAGGAAATTGTTGATTTGTGTGTCATTTTCAAATACCTGCCAGTTTTTGACATTATCTGGTACAACAGGTCTATGTTTGATTTCGGCAGTGAATCGATGATTGGGCTTAAATGGAAATTTGCAAGTGCTTGCAAAGGTTGCTAGACTATGAGCATGCAGATTTTGATTCCTTGGAATCTTGGTCAATTGGGATTCAAGAAAGGTGTTGAGAATTTCAATTGTAGCAATAGCTCTATATGACCTCAGCCTACGATCATTTGTAATGAAGTTACCCTTTATGTGTTGAATGATGAGGTCAAAATCTCCCAAAATTGATATTTGAGCTACACCTAGGATTTTGATCACTTTGAGCCCTAAGAGGAGGGCTTCATATTCGGCCATGTTGTTAGTGCACCTGAAATTCAATCTAAATGCATGTCCCTCAGCGTGGTCATCCTTCATATTGTGCATCCAAACCCCTGCCCTTGCTCCTAGCTTATTAACAGATCCATCAAACTCTAGATACCATAGGTTTTCTTGATGTGAACTGGTATGAGGAGCTTTTTCAATTTGCTTAGCAGGCATAGTTGGATTTCAGTCTCATGGGATTGCTCATGTGTGACTATCAATTTATTGTTCTCCAAGACTTCTTGAATCTAAACTGTGGATTCTTTATCTAGGAATTCTTCCTGACTTAAAGCCACAATTTTAACATCAGTTGGGGTTTGAATCTCGGTGTTGTACAATATAAAAGAGTCCATGTCTGAATGCATAGAATAAATGGGAAGGTTTTGGGGTTTTTCTTGACTACTTACCACATACTTCATTAAAGTTTCTCGGTATAGCCTATTAGGCTGGCCGAAGACTGAGATAGTGGCATAAGACATATCTAGTTGCAAAGATCCTTGTAGCTTGGCGCCCCAGGATCTAGATAACAACATTCCATACTTGGGTGGAATATCAACTACCACCACATCCATGAGAATTGTCTTGGCTGGATATTGGACTAATGACACACACAGATCCTTGATTAAGCCTAGACACCGGACCTGACTGGAATAAAAGGAAAATAGGACCTTGTATGGCCTTGTGGTATCTAGGTCCAACTTTTCCATAACAGATTTAGGCATCAGGTTATGGGAGGCTCCTGAATCAAACATTGCATTGTGAAGAACCTTTTCATGAATGTTTAAACTCACATAGAAGGGAGGAACTCCTCCATCTACTGATTTACCATTTGCTTCAGGGCCAAATATAAGTTCTGGTTGATCATCAAGGATGTTCACTGAATCTTTGTTTTCTGAAATTTGTAATGATCTGCTGATTTGTTCTCTAAAAAATTCATGCCTAGCCAATCAGATAATGGGATGGATACTTTTAACTTACTTATTTCAGCCTCCATATTAAAGGGTTTTTATGTTTGTATTTTGACATTTTGGGCAGCAAGGTTGTGTTTTTCAACTAAGTTTTCAACAACTGCCTCTTTTACTAGAATGTTATGATGAGCTGGAGTTACTTGCACACCATCTTCCAAAGGTTCCTCTACAATCTCTCTGAGTGGAGAAATAGATGTAGGGTGTTGTTTTGATTTATATTTGTCTGAAACATCTTCAATTGTTGGACTATTTGGATTGGAAGTTGATTTAGGGATGATTGGTATATGAGAGTCCTTGAGTTTGGTTTTGGTAGGTTTCTTGATTGGCTTTTTCTTGGGATCATCAGGGATGTCTATTCTCCTACTCCTCAAGTTGTACTGCTTGTGGACTTTATACACAGTTGTTTCAGAGCCTTGCTTAAAATCAAAGGATTCCCCTGATTTCATTTGACATTGACTAAGAGTATGAGCCTCTTGATCTTCTTGAGTTAGGAAAATTGGTTGTCCACTATTGAGACCCATTAGGTTAATGTGGGGGTCCTCTGTTGGTTCACTAGATGTGGAGGCTTCTGCATAGTTTTCTTGGAAGGGGGGCCTTATGTTTTGGTTTGGACCAACTATTCCTACATTAGGGTTTTGATTTTTTCTAAAGTTTGGATTTCTTGCATTGTTTTTTGGTTGGCTTTCCCATGAAGATTTTCTCTCAATAGTTTCCACTCTATCTCCCAGCTTGTCCATGCATTTAATTATTGCATCAAGTTTTTGTTCAAAGGCAGATGGTTCTTCTTTGAAAGTTGTTCTTCTTTCAGATCTAGCTCAATTTCGTTTAGAAATCAGATTGGCTTCAACGCTCACAGCTATGCTCTGCATATCTTCAAGGCTAGGAGGAGCTCTCTCCCTGAGTTGGTAAGCCATGTATGAGTCAAATCCATCAGGGAATTTGATCAATGCTAAGTCTGGTGGTGGTCTAATATTTATTGGAATAGCAAGGTAGGTATTGTTGAATCTGGCACAATAATGTTGGACACTTTCCTCTGGGCCTCTCTTCAAGTTCTCGTATTCTATTAAGATGTGTAAAGGGTCTTTTTTCTTCTCCCACCTGTTCAAGAAAGTCAGATAAAGGGCATTTGGATTAGCTATTGTATTTGCAGGGAGTGACCTAAACCAGGTCCTTACATCACCGGTTAAACTCTGGACAAAAATTTTCATCCTGACATCATCATCATCAATCTCATAGTTTTCAAAATAGTCTGTCATATTCTTGGTTTGTTGTTGAGCAGTGTAAGTGTCAGTACCATCAAAATAGGTAATTTTGCCCTAATAATCCTGTGGCATAGCCCCTTGATTGGAAGGCAACTGCAGGGGAGCATATCTATTTTCCATATTAGCAGGAAAAAGTGGGACAACTAGGAGCACAGGGATAGCAGCTGAGATAAGTGTTGTGGATGGAGGGGTGGAAAAGAGATTTTGGAGTGATAAAGATGAACGGGAAGAAGCTACAGCAATAGGAAGAAAGGCTTGAGATTTTGTTGTAGCAGGTTTAGTTTGAATAGGTTTCTGCTAGGGTGTTTCAAGATTTGAATCAGCACAACTCTCTTGATATTCAGGTTTCCTAAGGCTCTTAGGAATCAAATTTGGATTTTCAAAAATAGCTGGAGGATTCGGGTTTGCGTATGACCTTGTGTAGCAAGTTTTCTTCTTTGGAGCCAGCTTCTAAAGTATGTTTTGGGTATTTTATGGGAATATTTAGAGGATACAAATTTTGACAATATCTTGAAGGAAGCTCCTAAAATGTAGGAGGAGTTGGGCTTTCCTTCAAGTAGGTTTGAAACAAGGTTAGCCAAACAAATGTTTGAGACAACTGTTTAAAATCTAAAGCTAAACTGGAGTTAGACTGAAGTAGCGTTTATTTACTCTTGTGATTGCATAGCAAAGACAGTTTCAAAGGCTGCCTAGCTAACTTCATGTTCCATATGTAGCTTTAGAGATTAGACAGTAGTAACAGACATTCATTCGGGTCCCCAGTGGAGTTGCCAATGATGTTATCACTTAGGTTGTTCCCCAAAACTTGTGAGAAAATGGAATAAAGCCGAGGTAACCACTAACCAATCTTTTAGATGCAATTTCTAGGCAAATTGCATCCAGAGAGGGCTCTCTCTTTATAATATAACTTTGTTTTTTGAAGTATTTTGTGCTATTTATGATGTGCAAAGTTTTGTTTTAGGTTTGTTTGGATGGCGATTTTAAACAGAGCTGGGATGCAAATCTGAAGCAGTTTATTCCATTGGGCAAATGGAGTTTATGAAGATGGACTGCTGAGTGTGTTTCTGTGATAAAGGGAAATACTACAAAGCAAGATAATCAATTTTGGAACAATATTGGAATCTAGAAATTGATGGAATGTAAGCCAGTGGGTGAAGGGAAATCAAGAATCCTTCATCGTGATGGCAGAGGGAAAGTGCATGAATATTTTCAAGGAGCAGTAAAGAATTCCTTGGTAATTTTCAAAGTGAAAGAATTAGTGGAAACAAAAGCATCTAAGAATTTATGTTTATGCTAGTTCTAAAGAAAACATAAATAATAGCAAGAATTGAACACAGAGTGTATTTAAACAAGTTCTGGGCTATTCTTTTTCCTTGTTGTTAAGATTAAGAAACATATATGAAATTTGCAAACATAGAAAACAAAAAACACAATTTAGAATAACTTATTGATCCATAGAAAGACACAAGAATTCTATAGTAGAGCCCAGAATATCAAATCCACATTCAGACGGTCTAGCACCAGTGCACTTCAACGGCCTTTGTATTAAAAATATCATAGTTACAGCGTGGTCCAAAGAGGAAAATCCCCAACCCCGAATACATTCCTTGGGGAGGTATTTATACAAAAAGAGAGTTTACAAAATATCTTGTGGATAAGATATGAAGCAATAACTTCCTTCACCTACTTTGACAGGAATAAATGCAGAAATAAATGTAGGAGTAATTATGGTTGTGCTGGCTACTTTAACTGACAAGATATTTTTGACTTTTCAATTCAGGAAGTCGGCTGGTAGCTGTGTCTTTACCTTGCCTTCCTGCGTTCTTGTCTTGATCCTTTTACTTGCTCTTGATTTGGCTTTAACACGTCCTATTCCTCGCTTGACCTCCTTCCTCTACATCTGCCACGTGTCTTGTTATTTGACCAAGTGTAGATAGACAAAAAGATTCAAATTACCTAGGTAAAATTTGCAACATACTTTTCCACCACTGGTCTGTAGGTAACTGATGTCTTTGTATTTTTACAAGTGTTTCATAAGCCTCAGTATACTTGTAAAAGTTAGGCTTGACTTCAAAAAGATGATTTATTTCATGTTCTATATAAAACAAATTTTCCAATTTGTCATATAAACTCTATCCGCAAGGAGGTCCTGTGTCTTCTGAAGTGTTGGATGATGCAGTGATCTGATTTGTAACATACATGTTTACCCTGTGAGCATACTATTGATGTGATAACAGTTTTTGATTGTTGGTTAGTAAATTGTGTAGGCCCTTCTGCTGCAAGACTGTGAACTTCTCTGTGAAGGCATTAATGTCCATCTTCATCTCTTGGCACTTCCTCTCCAACGTTTGTACAAAATTTCTCATTGTTAGCACCTTCTTCACTGTCAAAATGGTGCCTGTCCTGTCCGAGATCTCCAAAGCTGATAGCTGTTCTTTAGTATGGGTATTCAAAAAATGGATCATTCTAATGGCTTACTCAGGTATATTTCCCAATGATGCCCTGGCCCTTTGAATTTCCAGTTGGGCCCTTTCTATCAATTCAATTTGTTCATGGATTGTTTGAATTGATTTCCATTGGTCAGTAATAGGCTGGCCAATCTTGGTCCACAAAATCATTTTAATGTCTACTAGAGGTTTATGCAAGTTGAGATCCTTTTCCAATGATTTCACCTTATTCTCCAGGGCCTTCACCTCTCTGGTTTTCTCTGCCACTATTATTTTTGACTTGTCATAGCTCACCTCTAGCTTGCCTAGTCTTTATTTTGCCTCTTTGAGCTCTGACATTTGAGCTTCTAGCTCTTTAAATGCCTTCATCATTCCTTCCATCCTCATGCTGGTCTCTGGCTCTATTGTTTCTGCTGTTGAAGCATTTGTAGCTATTGTACCTATTGTTGATGCTAGCTCAGTGGGAGGGATTTCTGATATGATTGTGGGGGGAGCAGAGATAATTGTTGGAGCTATTTCAGGTGGCTGGGAGGTCGACTCTCCCTGCTTGGTTTGCAATTCTTTCTCCAACTCTTGCTCTGTTAGAATCAACCATTGATTCATTCTCATCAACAAATACATTACATCTTCTTCTACCTTTTCCTGTGTCAATTCAATTTCTTCCTAAGGGCAGCAATATCTTCCTCCTTTTTTATCAGTGCTTTGATTCCCTTGGCATCCTTGGGATCATGTCCCAGCTCAATAATTATTTCTTCTAGAGTCTTTATTCTGTTGTCTTTGGCTAAAGAAGAGATCTTCTCCAAATCCAATTGAGCAGATGTATTACTTAATGACTCTTTCAATTGGTGGGCCAGAATTGCCTTGTCTGCCAATGTAGCATAGACCATTTCACCCGTTTGTTTGTGCAATTCTATCTGGTCCATTGGGTGTATATCTTTGGCAAGGACCTCTAGATTGGTCCTTATGTAGTCAGCTGTAGACTATGGTTGCTAAACCTTAGGCTTAAAATGAGTTAAAATCATCTTCTCCTCCTTAATATCATAAGTTGTCATTAGTCTTTGCTGTTTACAGGGTGTCGTTTGGAGAAATTGATCATATAGCGGAATTCTTAATGACTCATTTTGGGCCTTAATCTCCATAAATGATTGTTTGATGTCAGATCGTTTCTTAGTTTGAAACCTTGAGTAGGAGACTTCCATTCCATGTTGCCTCTCCACTTCTTGCCTGTGAGAGCTAGTGGATGTTTGTTGGCTGATGGCCCTCTCTCCTCTTGTGCTTTCTGTGATTTCTTCCACAATGTCCTCTTCAGGTAGAGGATCTACCCTTTGTCTTTTGGCCTCTTACTGTTCTGTTGACCCACTTTCAGGTGTGGTCTCTTCTCGGTCTCTTTTCTTACTTCTTTCCTCAGGAAGAGGAGTCTGCAGTGCTGGTATTTCTGGTGCTTGTGCCTGTAGTAGAGGGGCTTGCCCTTGAGTTTGTTCCTTTGAGGTATTTTGTTGTTCTTCCACTGTTTCTTGCTCTGCAACTACTATCTGCTTGCCCTTTGTTGTCCCTGTTGTTGGTGTAGTCCTTTCTTGGGCAACTTGTTGTGAAGTTGTAGTAGTTGATGAGCTTTCCCCAGTTTGTTGTGGTATTTTGAAGAACACCTGCCCAAAAGAATCTAAGTCAAGAGTTTTTTCCAGATTTTTCATAGTTTGTTCCATTCTCTCTTCCTCAGTGAACTCTTCAACTAGTGTGCCCTCCACCCACTCTTCTTGGTTGGAAAACTATTCTATGTCAGGGACGCTACAATGTTCATAGGGTGCCAACCTATATTTTATCCTTCTTGCATTAATAAAGTTGTTTGGGTCATAGGGTACCCACCAAAAGCTTCTCTTGAGCCTAAGTGTTTGACCCAATATTTCATCAACATCCTTCCATCCCTCTTTCTTGTTCATAACATAGGGGCCTAACTGGTCTCTCAGTTTCAATTGGGCCTTTTTCTTTGTGCTATGGAAGTGAGTCAAATATGAATTGATGAATTGCCTGGAATATTCCAAGGCAAACAGTCTCATTGGCACATATCTTGGCAGCCTGTAGGGCATAGCTCATAGCCATATATCCTGAGGATAGTGTGATTTTGGTAAAAGTACCAGTCACATATTTTATAGTATTTGGAGAGCTGTAGTATCTTTTGCATATCATATGTCAGTCTGGGAGGAGGAGTTCTCATCAGGAGAGAAGAGATTGGGTATACAAACATATCAATAAACTCACAATAAGAGTAGGGAGAGCTGCGGACTTCATGAAAGATTGAGGTCCAAAAAATCACAGACCTCTTTTCCCCTTTATGGTCCAATTTTCTAATGGGGAATTGGAAAATATCTGGCTAATAATATAAGAACAGATGATAGATATAGGATTACTATTTAAAGATTCCCTCCCTGTCTAGATTCAACAATTGGTCATGTATCTTGTTGGCAATAAATTTGGCATAGTTGTATTTGATAGCAGGGGGCTGCCCTAGGGTAAATATAGACATTAAGACCAATATAGTTTCATCAATATGCTCACTTGTCTTGAACCCCAGAACAAAAGATATCATATCAACAACTAATCTACCCACTTCATTGAAAGATGCATAGTGAAAAGGAGGTGGCTCCTTAGGCTAGCAATCTGCTCTCATAAATACTTGGGTAATTCTAGTTATCTCTGAGCTGGAGAGTTTGGGACCTTCATCAAGCAAGAATTTCATAGTAAGAGGAAACTGAAGGTGGGTTGGTTTGAAGTTCAGAATTTGATTTATGGAGTCAGGAGTAATATGAAATAGGGTAGTTCCAGATGGAGTCTTAACTTCCCTTTTAGTTGGCTCATAGTTCTCACAACAGAGGTGAATTATCTCAGGGAAAATATTGACAGAGGGGAGGTAGTATATGGGTAGATTTGATTCCCATATGCCATAAACATCATTTTGGTTTAACTAACTATTTCTGAGCCCACAGACTACTTGCAGATGGTTTTGGTAGCCTACTAGGTCATGGATTAGATAGTCTTTATCAGCTAGGGGAAGATGTTCCAATTCCTTGTGGGGTGCATTAAGAGGAGTGATATTCAAGGCTACTGGGCCTTCCATGGCTAAATTATGTTGCCTTCAAAATTGGAAATTTTTGGCTATGTGTAAGCAAAACAGGAAAACAACAACTCTGTGGATTTTCTCCAGTAATTTCACTGTTGAAACTGGCTTGTTGGCTTGAATTTAGCTCCATGGACAGAAATTGGTTGGAGAGATAGAACTTGTGGGCTTCTTTGGCACAATGGGCGACAATTGTGGGAAAAAGGTAGTTTTCGGGGTTCCTTGGAGAATTTGCAAGGCCGAACAAGCTCAATTTTAGCTCAGTGTGTGGATTTGAGGTGAAATTTGTCAAGACAGAGGTTATGGTGGGTATTTTGGTAGCAACACAGTGTTTTTTTCCTTCAAATTCAAGGTTCTGTGGGAAATTTTTCAGTGAAAACCAATAAAAATAGGGTTCATGCATAGATTTGTGTAAATACCTATTTTTATGGCGGAATGGTCGATTTGCTGGTGACCAAATGAGCCGAGGGGCCGAGCTATGGAGTAAAAGCTGCTGGGTGGCGGACTTGTATGGTGAAAATTCTCTTTTGCACGTAAATTAGCATGCACAGGTCGCATATAGAAAACAAAGAAAAATGAGTGAAAATAGCATTTTTACCCCCTTTTACCCAAATTTTTGACTTTGGTGGGTTTTGGTGTGCTTTGGTCTGATGACATCAGCATGACATAATTTTGTCATATAGCGGGGTATGGAAGATGACATGGCAGGTGACGCGGCATGTGACGTGGCATGTGATGTGGCAGGTGATGTGTTGGGTGATGTCAGTAGATGACGTAGGCATGACATTAGCGAGGAGGCGGTGGGGTGGTAAGTGGTATTCCCCGCACTTCCTTTGGAGGGAAGTGGTTCTGGAGGAGGGGGCTTCGAACATGCTGGGTGCCTGACACGCGACCTTGGTACGGAGGAAATACCGCCCATCCCATGGACGCTATAGTTTGGCATATGAGGGCTTTCGATATCACCGCCAGCCGTTGGATCTGTCATCGACAATCAGACAGTTGGCGGGTGATGGAGGTAGCGGCGGTTTATCAGTGGGGGACCCGCGGTAATATTTCTCGTTTTCTAATGTTTTGATGTGTATTTCAGACTTTGGTTAAATGGGTTTTATGGGTTTAATATGCAGGTTTCGGCTGTTTATTTAGCCAGAGGCTAAACAAGTCCCGATGGGGCATGTGGAGGGTTGTTATTGGCCCCGGGTGGACCAATAACTCCCGACAAAACTTAAAATATAGCTATAGCTAGCCAAGGGTCGGGCTATTATATATTTAGGGTTTTTGTGTATTTTTACATAGTAAGGGAGGGGAAATATTCACATAGGAGCTATATAATAGTGTTAGTAGGTTAATATGACTAAGTGGAATGGATGTGTATGGATTAGGCTAAGTTTCTAGAGTGAAAGCTTAGGCATGGGGGGAATGAAAGGATACCAAGTTATGAAGTTTAGGAAACTTGGAAAAATGGAATAGAAACATTTTACACAAGAAATGTGGCTTGTGTCGCCTAGGTGAAAACACAGTTTCACTTAGTTTTTTCCATGAAATGAAGTGGACCAAGGGCAGTGAGCAGATCTCATTGTCCTTGAGGGGATGTTAGTAAGTGTTCTTGGGAAAAATGAAGAGGGAAATTAGTCATGTTCCATTTATTTTGTAACCACCTTGCCCTAGCACCTTATGATTTTTATGAGATGAAAACTTGTTCCAAAGGAGTAAATTGCTCATAAACCTGCTTCTATACCATCAAAACTGCCTACCCAACCTAGTACACCTAACATTTTTTCTTCATTTTTGTTGGGTTCATTTGAACTAGCAAACCCTGATTCTTCTCTTTTCTTTTAGCTGCCCTCCTATCTAAGTCTACCCTTATCTCTTCCAAGGCTTAGATTAAGTTGTTGAAACCCTTTGCTTCTCTACCTAACTACTTGTCTGCCAAGCTTGAGCTGTTTGTACAGACCTTTATTCTCTATTCTAAGACAAGTAAATTCAAACATGATCTAACCAGGATTAGACTGTCTGGCTATTCATCAACTGTGGCAAGAGTCAACCACCTATACATAGTGAAATTATACAAAATATGGAACCTTTGCAGCATGGAAAGGATGAACATATTTGGCACTTCTCCAGTCAATCATGAAAAATGAAACCTATTAGTATAGGAAGCTAACACCTTCATTTCCTTGTAACTCCAAGTTAAGGCTTCTAGGTGTTTTCTCAGCATGGCGCATAGATTTTCCTCTTCTAAAGCAGAAAGAGATGGATTAATTCTCAAATTTTTCTTTGGGATGAATTCTATGGTTTTGACATGGAGTGGGTGGAATCAGCCAAGCATAAGTCAATTGTATGATTGTTCTGGGTTTCCCTTACCTATTCTTCTAATAGTGATGAACTGGGAGTTGGAATTTGGAGTAGGTGTTCAATTAAGTCATCTTCATCTTGTTTTCCTCCTCCTATGGTTGCTTCCAAAGCATAAAGTTGGGCAGCATAAACCTAATCTTCTTCCTCCTCCTCCAACCATAAAGGTAAATCATTCTCTAGGGAAGGTTGATCAGGAGGGTATAGGACTAAATGTTTGGACATATGCCCATTCTTGATGGTCATATTCCCAACATTGCAGCTAACGTAACCATCAGTTGTGGCCAACCATGGCCTTCCAAGGATGAGAGGGTAACCAGTAAGCTTAGCCTTAGGATAGAGAACTAGGAAATATGAAGGGCACTCCGAGGAGTCAATGGAGTCCATCACATCCTCTAGAATCCCCTCAGCGGTGACTGTGGAATGGTCTACAAGTTGCAAAACTATTGTGGTCTTCCTCAATGACCCTTGAAGGTTAATCTTGAGCATGGTTTCCTTTGTAATCACATTAATGGCGGCCCCAAGATCAATCAGAGTGTGTGGAAAAATGGCGCCATTGATCTGCACATATACTACAAGGCTTCCAGGGTCCAAATATTTTGGACATATTACCTGCCCTAGCATTATGTCTGACAACTTCCCAATGCCATTAAGGGTAGGGGCATCCCCTTTTCTTCTTCCTAGATGCTTGAAGAACTTCTCCTTAATCAACTTATTGTAAATGGGAACATATTTGATTGCCTGGAGAAGGGGGATCTTTACACCTAGATTTTTCAATTCTCTCAGAAGTTCAGTTTCTTCTGAGGTAGGCTAGAGTGGTTAGGTTAATCTCTCAGGAAAGGGTGGATTTAATTTAAGGTTTATTTCCTCTCTTTCTTCCTCAACCTCCCTATGTGGAGAGGGAGGTTGGTTATCAGGGATAATTCTCCCATATCTTAGGTTGATCTCCTGGATTTCTATAGCATAAGCTGGGTATGATGTCTCTCCATTGTAGACTTGTTGAGCTTGCCTATTTTTTAGGTTTGGATTTGGCTGGGAAGGCATCTGGGGTTTCTTAGGTGGAGCAAAGTGCAATAGTTGTGGTTGGGTAGGTGGTGGAGGCAATAGGGATGGAACATTATTGAATTGGGGTCTCCACCCCTAGAGTGGGGTATTCCACTGATGTTGTGGTTGAACATAAGGTTGAAATGACTGGCTGGATGGCTGGGAATGATACTGAGATATATGGAACCAAAGAGGGGGTGTAGACTAGGAAGGATGAGCAAGAAGTCCCATAGTTGTGGTTTGGTTGGTTGTAATATGGATGGGATGACCCTTACATACCCTGCTGGTATGGTCTAGGCCCAGGATGTCTCCTTTGGTTGATGTAGAAAAGTTGCTCAGTGACCCCTTCAAATCCTTGATATACAACTTTGAGGCCAGGTAAGGAAGGGAACTTGTCTGTGGAGTGGTTTTCTTCACAACCTAAGCAAATACAATTCAATGGACATTTGTTCCTAGGATGCCTCTTAGTGCATTTAGGACAAAAGATGGCTAGGGCTCTTTCTACTTTCTCTTACTTCCTTTTGATGTTCATGGTGTTCAATTGCAAGGCAAGGGTTTGCAACATATCAATTTTGAAATCTTCCAGCATATTTCTAATTTCACCCTTGATGGATGAGTTGGAGGATGATGTACTAGCCATAGGTTGACTACCCCTACCCTTTTTTCTGATTGCCCTAGAATGGTTTCTAAAGACAATATTAACATCCTCATAGGGTAATTGGTAGATATCTCCTCCTACTATCATATGTAAGGTATCCAAAAGATCCTCCCTTACTCCTCTAAGCAAGACGAGCTTTAGTGACTCAGGGTCAAGTGTGCACCCGACCCTTTTGTAACTGAGCTGGAATATTTCTTCATAGTCTTCTGAGGATTCATCTTGGCCTATGGTCATCTTGAAAATCTCTTGTTTAGTGTCCTTTGACCTATAATAGTCGCTATATTTGTTATTAAAATCCTGTTGCATCTGAGCCCAATTTGTGATGCTATCTCTAGGTAAACCCATGAACCAGTGCAATGTTACATCCTTGAGGGTATATGGAAATAGTTTTAACTTTTTCTCATCATCTATATAGTCATAAATTCAACATATAACAACAAACTCAAATAGGAAAGTGTGAGGGTCCTATGTGGTCAGGCCATGGAAATGAGGTAGAGTAGAGGGGCTTATATTCTTCATCTTATTGTCCCCATTGGTTTCCCTGATGGGGAAGGCACCCTCAGCTCTCTATCTCTTCCATCTATCATTTCGGTTTTCAGCCATTGGTCTAGTAGGAATGGGTTCTTCCTCTTCTTCTTCCCCTGTAGGTTATTCAAATATGTAAGGTTTCTCACCTAAAGGTTCTTCCAATTCACAGTTACTGAAGAAGAGAGAAGGTTGACTATTGGATGTAGTGGGGGTATTTGATAAGAATTTCCCTAAATTGTCCCTATTCCTACGAGGCATTAAAGGAAATGTTTTTGGGTTGATTTTTGGAAGATATTTTTTAGCAGGAAAGTACTTTGCAGAAGTGAAATTGTTGATTGAATGAAAACCACTAACAAAGAAATTACTTGTTGAATTGAAAGGAAAGTAGATAATGAGAGATGAAAGAAAGGAAGCTACTAACAAAGAAACTAATTGCTAAATTGAAATTCTACTTGCAAAATGGAAAGGAAAATAGATAATGACAACTGAAATAAAGGAAGTTACTAAATGACTTTTGCATAAATAAAGAAATGGAAGAAAATTGAGGATAAGAAGTAGAAGAAAAGAATATTGGAGGCTAGAAATAAAAGAAAGCAGTAATCACATTCTACTTTGACACCTCCCCATCAATGACACCAAAAAGGTGATGAGACGCAACAAGAATGCTACAACTCCTAGGGCTACAGGCTTTACTTATCAACCCAGGGTTCATACAAACTTGGAGGTGACAGTGTTATATGCACAAGTAAAAGTCAAGGTCCTACATGTTGTCACTTCTCATCTGGAAAGAGACCCCAGGGGTTCTAAGCCAGACTTCTATAGGGTCAGAAGAAGCTTAATTATTTGATGCAAGAAGAGAAAATCTATTCTGAGAGAGATATACTCTACCGTAGTAATGAAGAAAACACTATGTAATGCTAAACCTCACCATAACCTAACTAACCATCTAAACAACTATGCTAAATCAACACTAACCTAATGCAACTATCTAAGTTGCAGAGGTAAAGAGAATTAAAATATACTAAGGTGTCAGCAAAGGAACTAAACTAAATCCATTTTCAAGTGGAAGAGCAGTGAGAGATTGAAATTGGTGAAAGAAGGACGTAAGGACGCAGTAGTGCATAGGGACCATTGGATCAATCAACGAACAGAAGATGGACGGCAGAGATCTTATCATGGGGGCTTAATTGAATAGATGGATGAATAGGGTTAACGAACATGATTAACGACAGAGATCTTATCGCGGGCAATTTAGTGAATAGGTGATCGAATAGGGTAACGAAGTAGATGAACGACGAAGATCTTATTGCGAGGAATTAAGTGAATGGACGGAAGAACAGGGTAACAAAGTACATGAATGGCAGAGATCTTATCACGAGGAATTAAGTGAATGGATGGATGAATATGGTAACAAAGCAGATGAATGGTGGAGATATTATCACGAGGAATTAAGTGAATGGATAGACGAATAGGGTAACAAAGTAGATGAACAATGGAGATCATATCACAAAAGAAATGTGTGGAAATGATGGAGTGGGTTTTCGAAGAAGAAGTTTCACGCGTGCCCTCAAAGCTATAAGCTGTATTTTGAAATTTCATGCAATTAGCCTAACTAGGTGACACATAGCATGGGAAAACCACTTTTCTCACATGCTCTGGGGTGGATAATGGTCGTGCAAGAATCTGCGTGAGATTACGTGATATCCCTCGGAACAGGCTAGACAAATCGACTGTGGAGATTGGGGCACATAAAATATTGAGGTGATGTGATAGCCATTGGATCAAGAGACAGATCGACCATGGAGATTAAAGCGCATAAAGTAGGTGGAAGACTTCTCGTGTGATGGTTGTTGGGTAAACTAATGGATAGGATGGTGAGGAAACGATGTATGAAGAATGTTTTGAGGGAGGTTTCAAATGAAAACAATAGAAAAACCAATGAGGGTGAGGGTGAACCGAGAGTGAGGGAAAATGATGATAATGAAATGAAACAAGTAACTGCGTCAAACAAAAAACTCCAAATCTCATGTGAGGACTAGAAACCTTTGTTTTTGGGGTTGTTGAAGGGTCTCTTCCTCAAGTCATGGTCCCATAGGTAGGAGGTGAGGCCGAGACACCTATGGACAAACTTATGGTGATATTTTTCTCCTAGCTAGTTGCTAATTGAAAAAAAACAAATGGAAGTAAACTAAATCACAACCGATCTACTCTACACTACTATAATGGGAATGCAGCTACTTAAGCAAATGAACAAAAAACCAAGAAGCTATGCTATACTGCTGTAATGGAAATGGAGCTACTTAAGCAAATGAACAGAAAACAAGAAAGCTACTTAAGCAAATGAACAGAACCAGAAATCTATGCTAGCATACATGTATAATAAAGAGGAGCTTTGGCTGCTCAGGTTAGGCCCTAACCCAAGAGCTTTAGCCCTCTAAGTTAACTCAGTGTTGGCTCAAAATAGAACTCATCTTTATTATAAAAACCATGGATTACAGAACAAGTTATCACAAGTCTTGCAGCTCAGCAATAAAATAGAGTTTTACAATAAGAATCTGAACCCTACTGAGGTCCTAAGCCTCTCTACTGATACATCTTAAGTCTCCAACGACTTTCTTCCCATTAGGGAGGCTTGGCTCCCCACTCAGGATAAACTGGTTTCTGTCACTTTCACTTGCTCAGTTGTCTTTTATTCCTCATGATTTGGTTGTTTGCACTCCGAGATGATGGAGGAATATTTGAATGGAGGGGTAGTAAATGAGGAGGATTTACCTCCTATAATTCCTCTCCCTTGTCCCATTTGAGTTTTGACCAAGGTCTTTGCCATAGTTCCCTGCTTTTATCCTTTATTCCTGCATTTTTCCTTGCTTTTATCCTTTATTCCTGCATTACATGCACATTAGACAAAAAAGCAAAATATCCAACTCTAACTCATCTCATAAACAAAAGATAATCAAAAGTATGCAATAAGTTGTGAGAACAGTTGGTTTGACTAAGCTAGGAGGTGAATTAAGGCCAATAAAGGCCCATATAATTACCCAATGATGAGGCTCATCATAGTACTAGTGTTGATACTACTTATATGATTTCTTAGAAGAACATGAAGACACAAAGGAAGAATATGTGAAGGCCTATAAATAAGTTTGGATCCATAAGGAATTTGAAGAAATATTTGATGACACATTGGATACAATATTAATATTATCAGAAAACCAAGAAGATTGAAGTATGATGTAGATAGGATCCGATGAGTTACAAAATATATCCATGGAATAATAGGTAGTTGATGAATTTATGAGTATTGTTTAGACAAGCTTAGGCTTGTGGTTATTTCTCCTTGTTTGAGAGGGAGTGAGAGTGGACAATGTATTATCCA
Source organism: Pinus taeda (assembly GCA_000404065.3). Lineage (NCBI taxonomy): Eukaryota > Viridiplantae > Streptophyta > Pinopsida > Pinales > Pinaceae > Pinus > Pinus taeda. The sequence continues at coordinate 62,402 of APFE030387017.1, forward strand.
TGTGTCATGTACTATGTCCAGTACTAACAATTGTAAGCTTAATAAGGGCAATGTTAGGGCGAATGATGGATTGGATAACCATATTAGACCAATATTCTTCGAGGATTTGTACTTTGACAATGACTAACCACTCTAAATCGAGTACATTAATCCAAGAAAAGAATAGTCCTGAGGACCGATATTTCCTGGTGTTAAATATTGTTGACAATGGATTAGGAAATAGTCCTATGAGGACATACCTAGTGAACATTTGGATGGGGTATGTGCTTGAGAGGTGGTGGTGTCCAAATGTATGCTTCCCGACAATGTGCTCTAATCTAATGGAGAGATAAAACTTATTGTTCAAAGCCTTGCTATTTTGACAATGTTGGCTATAATAATGTAAATCGTCTTTGATTCTTATTAATCCAAATCCTTTATTATATGAATGTTTCTACTTGAGAGTATATTGTTGTGTCATTACGAATACTTCCTTAGTTAAGAGGGAGTGTTGAAAAATGTAACTAGTGTCGGTATTCATAATGTAATAAAATATATTTTTTATTGATATCTTTATTATATTCATAATCATCATCATCATTATTATTATGGGTCAAACTCATGTTCTTCATGCTTCTATAGTCACTTAAGTCATAAAATATTTTATTATGAGTCATAAAATATGTAATTGAGTCAAGTCCCATTTTGAATTTTGAAGAAAAAGAAAATGAATTTTGTTTTTGATTCGAAGTTTCATCGCAATACCAAGTTTTTCCTCCTTGAACATGTCATCTTAAGAGGCAAATTTTAGACCCTCCTAGATAGCTATATATACAAGTCAAATCAACCACTTGGAAGCTCATTCATTCATTCAACACAACACATCATATTTACACCTAATCAAGAATAAAAGATAGTTGAATTCAAAGGATAGAGAAGGAAGTAAAAGGAGAGAGAGAGAGAGGAAGAGCTTTCTACCATAGTTCTTCTCACACATGTGAATTTTCTTAGGATATTCCTATGCTATTGGAGGCCCAAAATATAAAGAGGCTGAAAATTCAAGAGTTGACCAGATTTTATAAGTTTGATGAATGTTGACCTTTATTGAATTTGACTTGTTATAGGAGACTTGGAGGAGGGCTAATGTGGCATATTTGTGGCAATCTTAGTCTCGGGTCTTGAATATCTCATTTTGATTAGATTCTATAAGGGAAGAATTTTGGGTTTTCGCCCTTGTAGGTTTTTTCCGTAGCTTGGAGCCTAATTTCTTGTGTTATTTGCCTCTCTTTGATATTTATGCTTTTGGTAATTTATTGATGAAGAGAACATAAAATATAACAAGAAGCCAACTAAAATTCAAAAGTAATTATCAAGTCAGATAAATCAATCATTTCCTACTATCCCTTAGTTTCTCAACAGAAAGGGGTTCATATGATTTAATTATCATGAAAAAGGCACACATGCATATAACAAAGGTCCATTAAGTCACATGGGAGAGTGTCAAGTGTCACAAAAAAAGGCATGCATATAAAAGAGCGATGTCAAAACTATGAGGATTCATGCATTTACCATTTATTCTATTATCCATGGAATCCATGAAAACAGTTATGGAATAAGAAGTGAACCCAACATGGAAACAAGAACTCTCAGAAGCCCTAGAGCTAGGAACATCCTTGGCCAGCTGATTAAGGCACCCTGTGCTGATAAATGTAACTAATTTTGGTCTTCATAATTGTTGTTGTACTAATTTCAATATGTATCGTATGTAAGAAACAATGAAAGAAAAGAATAACTTATTATTGTTATTAAATAATTGGTTTCATGCTTATTATTGATGCTCTTCTAGGTAAAAACATGTTCTTCATGCTTCTAAGGTTTTTTAGGTCTTAGGATTTATTGTCTTCAATCAAAGGAGTCAACATCACATTTATAAGACCCTTGCAGGGAAAATGTAATTGTAAAAAGAATTATTTTGAGTCTAGAAAGTCCAGGTAACTCCAAAAGTACAAGTCAGCCCTGTCAGTTAAAATTTGGCCTTAAGGAGGGAATTTGACCCCTTGAGAAGGCTATATAAAGAAGTAGTTATACATCATTTGTTACTCACTCACTTCACAAATTCGATGTCACAATAAATAGTTTGATTTGTAGCTAGCAAGCGAAAATAAGAAGAATGAAATTCAAGGAGAAGATGGAAGCATCAAATATTTTATTTTTGGGCTCTATCTCTCTCACATGCGCTGACGTCTAGGGTTTCTAGGCTACAGGAAGAGGCCAAAGATGTAGGTCCGAGTTGCAAGAAGATGAAGTGCATTAACTTGTAATTGGAAGAGAGAATACTTTTTCCAAACCTTGTTGACCCTACGAAGAGTTGTCTTGCTCTACTAAGGTGGTAGGAGGAAGATAGATTAGGGTTTTTGAGGAAGTTGCAAGGTCAAAATTTTAGGATCAAAGTTGCAGGACGAGTTGCAGTATCAAAGATAAAAGGTTGAACTGTTGTAGTGTGTAGCAGTTTGGTGTAGAATCAAAGGACTCGAGGAAGGGTTAACTTGGTACTAGGAGAAGGACTAGTCCAGGGTTTGCATCTTTGTATCTCATTTGAAGCAGATTCTAAGAAGAGAAGAGTTTCCACGCTTTCCCCTTGGAGGGGTTTTCCCTATCTAAGAGCCTAATATTTGTGTCCTCTATTGTTGTAGTTTATGTTTTTGGTAATTTTTTTACAAAATGTATAACTAACAAAACAAAAGAAACCCAATAACTTCACAATAAAATATTAAGGTTAAGGAAAATAATATTAATAGTTGCCACTTTTCATTTTCCAACATGGTACCAGAGGTAAGATGAAAATGGAAGGTAATTAGAAGGACACTATAAGGAATTACTTGTCATAGGGAAGGGAAAAGGAAACTATGAAGAAAGGACTGAATAAGAAAACTTTGAGAAGGATTGAGGAGTCATTGGTAGAATACCTAGTAGGAGGGTCTCTATTGAATAAGATCAAGTCTACATCAAGCTCACATCTAAGGAAAATATGAAAGGAGAAATTCAAGAAGATTGTTGATATCTCTCTTTAGAAAAGATCTATTAGGAAGGCATATTTGATGAAGGCATTAAGGATATTGGAAGTTGTTGTTGGAAGAATCCTAGGAGACATATTGTTGAGGAGTTTCCATGAATCTTGAAGGAATCAAAGAAGGTTGAGGACATCATCAAGGAGAATCTTGAGCTCAACTAACTAACATATTAGTACATATTTCTTGAATTTTAAATTCATATGGGTTCTTTTTGCAAGGAGGGAAACAAGCTCATTGGGACATCAAAGTATCTAGAATGGAAGAAAATAATTGACTTTATACTCACAGAAAAATAAGTAATAGAATATGTTATTGGGGAAATTACTGAACCTGAGAAATATAAAACACAAGAACTAGAAAAGTACAAGAAAGGGGAAGTAAGATCTCAAAGGATCATATTTGAATCAATTAAGGATTCCCTTATTCCATTTATTGAAAATTTAAAGACTTCCAAGGCCACATATGACAAGATAGTGAATTTCTATTCATTGAGTACAACAAGACAAAATATGTCGTTGAGGAATAAGTTGTAGAAAAGTAATAATTCAAAGTATGAGGATGTGGCATCATTTCTCAAGAGATTCTCGCAACTAAAATACGACCTATGAGGACTTTAGGAACCTATAACTGATTCACAAGTAGCCATTTATATACTAAATGCATTGCCACTAGAATGGAGCCACTTTGCAACAAGCATTTACTCCAAGAAGGATTCAAGTCCCTTTTAAGAGTTGTGGGTGCAATGCATATTGGAAGAATCAAGGATCAAGGTCAAAGGTGATATTGGATTAGATGAGAAATCTCAAGCCTCTATAGCCCAAGTCAAGAAGCTGAAGAAGGGAAATTATAATAAGTCCAAGAAGAAATACATGTCCAAAGTGAAATGTTTTGGATGCAGTGAATTTGGAAACTTTAAGAGGGACTATCCAAACAAGCATAACAATAAGAGAAGTGAAAGGAGTGAAGCTCATATAGCCAAGGAAGTGGGAGAACTTGAGAAGAATGAAAAGAATTAAGAAATGAAGGATATTTACTACTAATGAAGGTCCACTCACTTTCAAGTTCTTGGTGAAGCTTAATCCTTTTTCTTAGGATAATATGTTTTGAATAATGTCATAGAAAAAAACATATGATAGTAGCATATCTAGAATTTACATGATTAAGTTTCATTGTAGAGATCATCTAGATAGATACATAGATAGACAATTTTGCATATTGATCATCTAAATATTTTCTAACATTATCTTGGAGGTTGTCTTACTTCTTAGTTAAATCATCACAATTCAAGAAATACCATCATTTTGGAAGGTATTTGGGAAAAGCATCATGACAAGGTTAGTATAAATTCCATGTAATGTGGAACCAATACTAGTAAAAGGATGAAGGAATGAAATGAATAAGGATGTAGGATCTTTCTGAGATATATAAATATCCATATGATTGGATGAAAGCATAGGAATGCATGTTGGATATAAAACTTTGGATAAGATTCATATTTGTAGAATCTTTTGGAAAGAAATTTGGTCATAAAATATGGTTAGGTATATGGATATGTGATGTTGGATAAAGAATAGGATTTGAATTACTTTAGGTTGTACAAAGAATTTAAGAATTTCTCTAGAATATGTAAATAATTATTAACATCCATTATAATTTCCGATTTCTTTTTTGTAATTTGGTAATCAAGTTTGATCCTTGGGAACTCTGATGCATGAAGAAATATTTGAGTGGAGATGGATCAAAAGGATGTTGATGAAATGAGAAAGTAGTCACAATGAGGTAAGTATAATTTATTTATTATTTGTTTATCTAGTTAACATAATATTTTTTCTACCTAGAAGATGTTGTAGCAATATATAATGGCATTTGAGTCAAGTTAAATTGTATGGATGAAGGATATTGAGGAAATATTGATATATGGTACCTGACAATTGTGAAGTCAAGATATAGATATTTTTAGCTTAAAGGGTAGAAGTACGAGAATATAACCTTAAGGTCAAATGAGATAATTTTCATGAGGAATATATGATAAAAATTTGGGAAGGCTCAATGCAATGCCTTCATGCCAAAGATAAAAGTGGTGGGTGAGAAATATGACTTGCATCCTATCACAAGAATGAAGAGTGGAGATGGTTGCATGATACCTTGAAAGAAATCAAGAGATGCAAAAGAAAGAGGGAGCCATGTAGCTATGAAGAACTGATAGTTGATACTCTGAAGAAGATAGGCTATGAGGATTGTGGGGTTGACTTCCCAAATAGAAAGGAAGTCTAGATATCCTTTGATTCCGTGAGGGAGTAAAGGAGTCTGCTTGTATAGGAGAAAGGTTTTATTCTTAATATTAAAGGAAAATATAGATGTTCTCTCTGGTTGAGAGGGAATGATGTTGGAAATCACATATTAATTCTCCTATTTAGGTGATTAATAGAGAATGGTGGAGGATTAGATAAGAATATGTGCTTTCCTTGAGGATATAACATCCAAGAAAGGAAATGTACCGATACTCTTTGAGAATGTGACAGAAATCCAAGAGAAAAGTATTTGAAGAGGACTAATATTCTTTGAGGACTCGGGATTGGAGATCAAGGATAAGAATAGTCTTAAAAGGACATACCTTATGGACATTCAGATGGGGTATGCACCTTGTATAGGTAGTGCGATATCACACATAAATCCTCCTAGCATAATGCTCTTGATTAAATAAGAGCTTGTCTAGTTAGTCCTCAAAGATAGCATTGATCATGATGATGATTCTTACAATATTTATTATTAATCCTAATATTCTTGTGAGAAACCTTCAATTTGATAACTGATGTTGTACTGGTTGTACAATTACGAATACTTCCTTAGTTAAGAGGGAGCGTTGAGAAATGTAACTAGTTTCGATCTTCATAGTTGTAGTTGTACTCATTTCAATATGTATACTATGTAAAAAATAAGAAAAGAAAATAAAAAATTAGTATTACCAAAGCACAAGTTTCATGATCATTATTGATGGTCTTCTAGGTAAAATCATTTTCTTGATGCCTATAGGGTTTCTTAGGTCTTAGGATTTATTGTCTTGAGTCAGAGTCAACATCATGTTTATAAGACCCTTATAAGAAAAATGTAATTGTAAAAAGAATTATTTTGAGTCTAGAAAGTCTCAAAAACTCTAAAATTACAAGTCAGTCGTATCAGTTATAATTTGGCCTAAAGAAGGAATTTAACCCCTTGAGAAGGATATACAAAGAATAATTTTCATCTCATTTAGGACTCACTCACTTCACATGTTCGATATCACAAGAAAGAGTTCAATTTGTAGCTAACGAGCAAGAAGAAGAAGAAAGAAAGTCAAGGAGAAGTTGGAAGGATTAAATATTTTGTTTTGGTGATTTATCTCTCTCATGCGTGTGACAATCTAGGGTTTATGAGTTGTTGGAAAACACCTAAGTTGCAGTTCTGAGTTGCAGGAGGAAGAAGTGTAGTAACTTGTAGCTCGAAGATAGAATACTTTATCAAAACCTCATTAACCTTGTTAAGAGTTGTCTTGCTTTAGGAAGGTATCAAAGAGGAGGTTGGATTAGGGTTTTTGAGGAAGTTTCGAGGTCGAAATAATAGCATTAAAGTTGCAGGATGAGTTGCAGTATCGAAGCTGGTAGGTAAAATGTGCAGTGTGTAACATTTTGGTGCAAAATCAAATAATGACTTGAGGAAGGGTTGACTTGGTTCTAGGAGAAGGAATAGTCTAGGTTTTGGGTCTTTTAATCTCATTTGAAGTAGATTCTATGAAGAGAAGAGTTTTTGGGTTTTCCCCTTGGAGGGGTTTTTCCCTAGCTCAGATCCTAATATTTTTGTCCTCTATTGTTGTCGTTTATGTTATTGATATTTGTTTGATAAAATATCTAACTAAAATAAGAAAATAAAGATAATAAGTTCACAAGAAAATATTAAGGTTAAGGAAAATAATATTAATATCTACCACTTTACATTTTCCAACACCCTAGAAGGTGGCAGCACAACACAAGGGACTACAAGTTCAAAGAAAGGTGTGCAACGCTCAGGTACAAGCTAATGGAGAACATGAGACTAGATGTCCATGGATTCAAAGCTTGGTATGAGGAACTAGAAGACCTATGAATGCAACAATAACTATTGGAATCCTTGGTGCTAAGAATTTCGATTTTTGGTTCAGTAGATCACTTTAGAATGTGGTAGCACAACCCAATGGACTACAAGTGTAGGGAAGGTTGCGCACTACTTGGCTGCATGATGATGGGGGACAATCAAGTTAGCTTGAGGGAATATTAGCAACTACAGGGATCTACTAGTCCCACACACCATGAGAATAATCACACAAACCATCTGATAAAAAATATGTAGGGAAACATATTCATCCATAATCAATGTTGATACAGTTGTTTTCATACAAAAACATTATTTATCATTCACAGTGCACAAGTATACAAAGATATATAAGTAATAAAATTATCAATGATTGGAAACTAAGAGAGGGACTTCAACTCTCCTCCCAACCATAGTACAACTACATTTTTGTTATTTATTATAGTTAATCACCCCCAATCTAGATTCAGAGCCTGGGGAGTGAATTTATCTAGGGAAATTCACACCAGAAATTCACACTAGTCACATTACAAACACATGGAAATCTAGAGCATATATTTCCTCCACCTAACACCTAGGAGTTCAGAGTGCACAATGACTCCATCCAAACCACACTTTATGGAATCTAGAGCACACAATGTCCCACCCCACAATCACCACAAGAATCCAAAGACCAGAGTACCTCCACCTACTTCACCCTTTAGGAATCCAGGGCCCATGGTGCCTTCACCTATTACACCCATAGGAATCCAAAGAACACCATATACCCACTTAATATTCACCACAATAATGCGAAGAACTTAGTCTCCACCTATTATACACTAAGATAAGTCCCAGATTCCCCGGTGTCTCTGCCTTCTAAGTAGGAGTCCAAAGCCCATTGTTTCTCCACCTTCTAAACACCACAACTTCACCTTTATTTAGGGTCCATCATCTAGCTTTCATGCCTAATCTTACACTAATGATTTTATAGTTCTTAACATGCATTATTAATGTGCAGTCTTTCTTGTTGCAGCACTAAAACGATGCTTAGGCTTTCACATGCATTGCTCTGTGTTCTTATGCAATGTATCTCATGTTTTGTCTATGCCATATCCTATCCCCCTTTTCCCTTATTGATTTCTTGTTGCATGAGGACCATAGCCAACAAGTCCCACCAGAGTAGGACTCATTTTGTCCTCTTTCCCATATTAAGTTTTAATGTTTGTACCATATTTTCCTTTAATTCAATAAGGAGATGGTGGAAAATTAAATTTCACTGATGAGTTTATCTATTTCCCCAAGAAATTCGCAAGCAGCTTCTCCTTCACAAAATCCTAATGGTTTTTATATACCCATCCCCCTTAGAGGAATATCATCCTTGATATTTTATACCCAAACAGAAATTCAATAGTGAGGTTTATATACACCAATATTTCTATGTTTAGATTTACTTAAACAATAAACAAGAATGGGTATGATACCCTTATATGATTAGTCATTTCTCAAGTCAATTTATTTGGTCCAAAGTACTTCCATCGCACCTTGACCTAGTTGATTACTTAATTCTGGAGTGAGATCCACTTATATTGTCCAGCCATGTCATTCAATATGCTTAGTACTCCTTCAAGGAACAATTTTAGCTTATTATCATTCTAGGACACACACAATGCACTTTTGATCCCAATGGGTATGAACATGAACCCTTGAAATTAATTCACTTTTTCAAATTCTGGTATATGTTTCTCTATTTCATCAATCCCTTGTGTGATTTATTCCTCTTTCATGCAGTCACTCACCTTACAATTTTAGGCATACCTTTATCTACTTCCTCTTCACCTCGAGTAATTTTTTCAATAGTAAGGCTTCATTGCATAGTGTTGGCTTATTGGGGCCTAACCTAGGTTTAGATTTAAGCTAGCTAAACAAATCCTGGTACTACTGGACCTTTTGGCAACAGTCCACAGAGCCCGGACTGAGGTATTACCCAAAGTAGTATGGGAGGGTGTTAGAACCAGGTTTCTGCACCATGGAGATGTCTGATGAGTTCAAGTGGTCCACGGTTTAACCTTACGTGCAGGTTGCTTCGCGCACTTTCCCGCACTTCACAACCCGATATACTGCCTTTGTGCAGCCCTACCCAGGGGCTGAGCATCACGCTCTGTGTTATTCCCCAAGATCATAAAGGTATTCCACTATTAGTCAATTATTTTAGCCTACTTGCATGCTGTAAGTTGTACTTAACAACATAAACCATTCATACAGGTGCATGTAGTAAATAAATGGTATATTTACAAATTATATTAATCATTAATTAACCCAAGAATAGATACACAAAATGATAACAAAATTCTCTTTTTAATTCCTTCCTCGGTTACAGACTCGACTCCGCCTTGCGCACTGAGCTGCAAGGGTCCGCGCACTCATCTGTAGACTACTAGGCCTCTGTGCACTTAGTTGCAGAGCCTTCTCCTACTCTACGACCCAAACACACACTTCACTTATTTACTTAGACTCTCTTCCTATCTCTCTCTTTCTTCTATATCTTTACACTTAGAGCCTCTCTCTATTTAGACAATCCCATGGTCCACAGATCATGGGTAGGTCTATCCAGCCAACATTACATTACAAAACTAGGGTCGACAACCTTGTGACTCTATCATACATTTCACACTTTGCGCCCACAATTCGTGGAGCTTTACAACAAGATTGGGTCAAAACCTAGGCTTTAAACCCTAGAACATGCCTTGGGGGGGATTACATGCCCAACACGCCCCCAACACAAACATCATGACTCGCCCTCGAGTCACTCTGTCAGAATGGTGATCTTTGCACGGAGTCCCTCCAACTGTTCTCGAACTGCGCGGAGGTTAGCATTGCACTGAGTTGCTACTTGCTCGATTTGTTGCATGCATTGTTCTGAGACCTCTGTGTTTGGGGTACTTCTCTGCATCAATGTGTGCATCCCTTGTATGTGCATGAGTTTTCCTTCGATGTCTGCCATGATAGTGAAGGCCTCATCGATCCAAGGTTGGATGTACACTTTTAGAATAGCCTCCTTATGCCATGTCACATCCACCAGCTCCTTTAGTTCTTTAGCCTATTGCATCCTCGCAAGCCACTAGGTGAGGACCACAGTTTGCGCAGTTCCTTGGACACTGTCATACTACTGTTGGAGTTCTCACGCTTCTGTCTCTAAGCACTGGAAGTTGGGGTCCTCCTGTAGATTGGTGAGGACCTCAAGTGATTCTTCCAACATGTTGGTGCAGTTGCATACTACACCTTTGATTTCCTCTAATCCTACTGTGATAGTGCTAGTGCATTGTTCTCTGACTTCTGGGGGAGTGGTTGGCTGCGCCTTTAATCGTAGCTTGGGGATTTGAAGATTCAGCTCCAGCTGAACCTTCATTGTTTCTTCCCTAGCCTCGTGGACTCCTGCTGCTAACCTGTCGATCCATACCTCTGATAGTAGATCTGCTGGGATGGCCAGCTTTGGGACACTTTGGCAAGCATTGACTATCACCTGCACTAGCTGTTGATTTTGCAACACCAATTCGTTGCACTGTAAGCTGAGTTGTTCCATATTTATCTTCTTCTCGCTGAGGACTTGGAGCGCCCAGCTTTCCCTAGCATGCGACCTCCTCAATGATCACCTTTTCTATCCCCATACCATCCTTAGTTGTTGTCATTGTAGCTTTGCATCAATCCATCACTCGTGAATTCAGGGGCTTTTTCAATGCTTGGCTCACAACACTGAGGGCTCTGCTCAATCGCTTAATTCATAAATGACCAAGTGTTGTTTGTTGGGCAACCCTTTTTATTTTATAGTGCTTTTTGAATTCGAATTCGACCGTTCCCCCCAAATCCAGTTCATTAATGCTCCCTTGGCAGCACATTTTCCTGAATCTTGCCCATAAATAGCATCCTAAATGCCTATTGCCCACTCCATTTGGCCTCAAGTCTAGCATCCCATCGTGAATAGTGACTTCAACGGTTACTTCCTGGCCAACCCACGTGGCAGCATAGCCCCCCATGCGCAGTCTCAAACTTTGCAACTCTCTACTTCTGCGTGCATATCTAATATCGTGCATCTCCCATGTAGAATATTTTATAGTCCACACTCCATTCCAACTACCTGGAATGCTAAGACTATCCTTCCCTTAGCTAGTGAGGTGGCCGCACCACCCATGTAGAGTTTCATTCGATCCTCTGTCATGGCTCCTAGAGAATGCTCGCCTTGTATTGTTACGGTTGGAGTCATGCGTGTTTGGTCAATTTAGTGTGATCTAAATTGCTATTTAAAATGTCAACCCGGGGTTCGTAAATTGATGAAGTGAAGTGTACTATATGTACTAGATAACCATTTCATTAGTCTTTTGTCATTTTAAGCTTTTTAGTTTGTTTTTGGATTTATTTCTCCTTAATGTGTGATGGTGAGGATGAAAGTGAAGTATGGAGTGTAGACGGTGATGGTTTCTAAACTTGAAAGTGCTCAAAGGAAAGCTTTACAATAACTAAAGTGAAATCAATTCTGAAGAGAAAATAAATGCATCAAATAGTGAACTAATGACAATGGCCCAGTATCCTTGCTGCTGAAATGAAAAGAAAGAAAAAACTTGAAAAACAGCTCAAACTTAAAGCAAAGCAACTAATTCACACTACTTTAACTTTTCAGATCCTTTACCCTTCGACTCAATCTACCTGGTGGGAAGAAATCATAAACAAGTTAAGCAATATGATATCTAAATGGCAAGAAAGTAAATTGCATAAAATAAACTAATCACACTACTTGAATTCTTCAAATCCTTTACCCTTTAGCTCAATCTACCTCGGGGAAGTAATCGTGAACATGTCAAGCAATATGATATCTAAATGTAAATTGCATAAAAGAAACTAATTACACTACTTGAACTCTTCTAGTCCTTTACCATTCGGCTCAATCTACCTTGTGGAAAGCAACTATGAGTAAGCAATATGACAACTAAATCACACTACAGTTAGTAATATTCTTATTTCTTGCTGATAAAGTCACTTGACCATAGAAAGAAACCATAAATTGATGGGCAGTATGATATCTAAATAGCAGAAAAATAAATAATCAAATCACAACTTGAAAAGGACAATGCTGAATTTAAACTTCAGAAAATGAAAGTTCGCAGGAAGGACAAGATGATCTCATATGCCAAAAGTTATCAAAAAGATGAAAAATTGCCCGGGCTGCCTAAGAGAACCTGCAGAAAAGCACTGATCAGTTTACAACTCTAAGAAAACAAAGGTGAAAATATAAACAGCAGAAACATAAAACAACATATTATGTACAAACTAATGAGAAAAACAAAAACATAATAAATCTAAATAAAAACTTTACAAGGCTTCAGCGTGCAGGGGTCCTCTGCCACTTCAGCCAATCAACAAATAATCACACGGCTGAACTCAGAAAAGTCTTCTCATGTATTAAACAACAGCATATAAAATAGTGGGGTAATAAGATAACCAGCAGTGCGAAATTACATAAACAGTTCAGAATTCATACATCTCCAAAAGCTCCCTCACAGCGTTCAATGACGCGTTATTTATAATGCCAAAATACTAAAGCTAACTAGCAACTTCTACGCTATTAACTGCGTTGCTAAAGATACGTAGATCTCTTCAGTCGAGATCTAGTGTAACTGTCATCGTGTTTCTTAAATCTTCGGAGTGGTTGGCTATTACATTCAGGTCTTAGGAACGATCTCCAGGTGTGCTGGTGCCTTCGTGAGTTGAGGACTGTGCCACGTATCATTCACGTGCCCAAAATAGTGACGTGCCACCGCTGAACTCTTTGGTTGGCCTTGTCTTTGACTTTGGTTGATCGCGGCCTCTCATGGATGATTTGGCTGATTTGAAGGGACACGTTCCATGTATCCGCCACCTGGAGCTGGCCCATGTAGCTCACTTCTTCATAGGACGCCTGGAGCAGAAATTTTAACAAAATAGCTGCGGAATCCTGGGCTGGCTGCGGAAACCTGTGCTGGCTGCGGAAACTGACAAGTTTCCGTAGCTACATGAACAAAAAAACTAAACCAAACAACAGTCATAAGTATAGTCAAAAAACCATATAAACAGTCCTTTTTAGACTATAATGCAATGATTTAATAACTGGGTGAATGAAGTGAGTGGAGAAAGAAGGCTAAGAGGGTGTATAGGAAGGTGCAGGTTTGAGGCTCAACATACCCCCACTGTGAAGGTGTTGCATGTCCTCATGCAACCAAAATTGAGTTATTTCTCTTTAATCCACATGCTCTAGGGCTTCTACAAGGACGTCTAGTCCTCTTTTCTTCTTCTTTGATGCCATCATCATCATCATCCTTGGTTTTCTAACTAGACATTTGAACTTGAGCTTAATCAATGCTCTGCTTAACTTTTTGCATCTCTTCTTCAGTCTTCTATTCTTCTTCTGCCACAGTCCTAAATGAAGTATAGTATTGTCCTGGACAATTTTGTCTACCTTACCCTGCTCTTTAAGTGCTTCATTTTCTTGTATGATATGTCTATTTAGGACCTCTAGCTCAAATACTTCCTGTTTCAAAGACTGAACTTGTGCATCAAGTGGCAGATAGGTACTTGGTCCTGCAGTTGATTGTTCTAAGGGTTCCAGGTAATTTTATGCCTCTTGCTGACTAGGATCTACCTCAGGTGACTTCCTCTGTCTAAACTCAAAATATGGTGGAGGAGAACTGCTCTCTCTTTCTGGACGAAAAGGGCTTTCCTCACGTGGAGGACTTGATTCAAGGCTTGGCTGATCTGGAGATTTCTCAAGTGCCTCTTCACTTAAATCAATAAAGTGGGACTGGTCTCCCTTGGTTTTCTTCCATTTCCCTTTTAGCCGAGAGCTCCTTCTCAAGGATGAACTCATAGTTTTCTTTTGTACACTCTGTTTTCCTTTTAGCTTTTTCTTGGCCATGGCAGCAGCTTTAAGATCTATTAGCCTTTCTGACAGAGGCTGGTAGTCTTCTTCTAAGGATTGCTTAGGAGATGGATAGATCTCTTGAGTGGTAATTTTTCCTTTTTCTTTCTTTTGTTTCTTATTCTTGGGTTGGTCTTCTTCCTCTTTTTGGACAGTTTCTTGAATTTCTTTTGTAGGGGAGTCTTAGGCTGCAACATTTTTCTCCTTCCTCCTACTTTCCTTGGGATTTTTGGTGGACTACTTCCAGAGGCCTCAGGCGGCTCTTGGAAGTAGTTTCATGTTAAAAATTGTTCCCATGTATCCTTAGTTTTCTTCAACTAATCCTCAATAGGAATTTTTATGAGCCCATGATGGTAAAGATGAGGCTCAATATTACCTACATGCTTTTGAACCGTAACACTCATCTTTTTCAGACTTGCTAGCAGGAAATGAGGCAAATTAAGAGTGTAACCATCTATGAAATTCATCATCAGCCTAACATGATACATGTACATAGAGCCAAGACGACCTTCACATGTGATAAATTTCTGTATGACCAACAATAGACCAGACCATTCTTCTTTTAATACATGCACAGGGATACCTCTAGTGAATACAGTGGTATACATACCTTGGTTTCGTAGCATGGTTCTCTAGATTTGATCGTCCACGCTTCTATTTTTAAACCACCTTTCTCCTTCTTGAGGTAGGCCCGTGGCTGCTGCTATTGTGGCCTCGGTCACTGTAAAATTTAAGTCTCCAACCTCCACTATTTGTCCATTAAAGGACCTTGCAAAAGTTTTGGTCACTTCCTTGTTATACCCTTTGAATTTCTGAATAAATCAGAGCCATTTGACTTTCTTCAATAATTCCTTAACTTGGGGATAACCCTCCAAGTATTTTGGTCCTTCCGTCTCGGCTCTCAGCAATTTTCCCATCCTCTGCTTTAAATCCACTGAGGGTTCTTCTGCGTATGAGGATTAACGAAGAATGGCTCTGTTACAGGGTTTTTAGGAGAGACTGTAGTAACTGCAATCGGGGTTTAGGATGACTGTAGTGGCTGCAATCAAGGTGTAAAGCGAACTGTAGTGACTACAATCGGAAATAGAGAAATGCCCGAATCATAGGAAGACAGTGGGTGAGTAGTGGTGACCGAGTTCATAAAATGAAGTATGAGTGTATGCGAGGATTATGGTATAAGTGGAATGATAAGCGAGTGGAGTAACGGAAGGATTCTCCCGAGTCGGATGACTATGTATGAGATATACACGTCTCAACAGACGGCTGTGGAAATTATGGCTGGGAAGAGTTGTAACATAATAGGTCATGTCTTAAGAGTACGGGTAATAAATGGAAGTGTAGTCATTCTTGAGTTTGAACTCAGAGTAATCATAGGACCGTTAGGGAAATGAATGCGAGGTGAGAAAAGTGATAGTGCGGGATAAGAATGATAGTGGGCTAATATATTAAATCATTGCACATAGAAGAATCAGTTATGGGTTAATAACTATACATAATTATGACTTGAAGTGTTGTTTGATAGAGATTTTTGATCATACCTTTGGACACTTGTCAATCTTTGCTCAAGGTTTCTAACCAGTTGCTCTTTTTTTGATATCTTGATGATGCCCCATGTATTTAGCTCACGTACACCTGCATTTCATGATTTTGGCACTAACAGTTGATTGTATTTTGAAAACAGAGTGATGCCGGCTGCGGAAATCATTTCTAGCTGCGGAAACTGGTTCTGGCTGTGGAAATGGTTCCCAGCTGCGGAAACTGAAACAGTATCCCCTGAACTGCACAAAGATAGCTTAGAGGAAAAACATATGAATGAAAATAGTCCTGAAGGGGGACTTTTATTGATGGAATGGAATGGAATGAAAATGGAGTGAAAATGGAGTGAAGTCAAGTGAAATGGTGATGAGAATGAGATGGAGGTGGAATGAAATGGGTGAGTGAGATGAAGTGAAAATGGAAAGAACACGGGAGGAGTTTTTTTTTTTTTTTTGGAAAATATAGAGTGTCAGGTGTCCCTGATTTTCACTCTATATTTTCTGTATAAGACCGCCAATCCATGATTGGTTTTCAAGCTTATACACATTTTTTTATTTTTTTTTAAAAACTACAAGAAACAAAGATTAGGCTGATGGGGGAGAAGGATTCTTCTCCACCAGCCTTATTGCAGAATTTTCTTGGAATATTTTCATAAACTCTTCTTTGGAAAGTGGCTTATGATAAATTTTCAATCGGTGGCCATTCACAATAACAGGAGTCTGAAATTCATCAATGGTCTTGATTCTCACTACTCCATTGTTAAAGACTTTATCAATCTCATATGGCCCAAGCCAATGAGTCTTAAATTTTCCTTTGAAGTCTTTAAACTTGGAATCAAACAGTAAAGCCCAATCTCCCTCTTGAAACTTTCTCTCTTTAATATATCTGTCATGCCACTTAGCTCTTTGATGTTGAACTAGATCAATCCTTAGAATTGCATCTTGTCTGATCTCATCTAGCTCATTCAGCTGCTCCATTCTGTGCTTTTGGGCTTCTGATAGATTCATCCCAACTGGACTGCCATCTTGAGGGTCTTGACTTGAAACTCAATGGGGAGCAGGTCTTCCTTCCCATAAACAAGTTCATAGGGAGAATGTCTTATTGTGTTCCTCCATGTAGTTCTATAGGCCCATAAAGGCTTCAGAAGCCTTTCTGCCCAATCTCTTCTGTGGAGATGAATAGTTTTGGTGATGATGCTCTCAAGAACTTTATTTGTAGATTCCACTTGACCATTTGCTTGCGGATGGTAAGGAGTAGATTCTATATTCTTCCATCAGCTTCTCCACCAAGTTAGATGTAAATTGACTTCCCTGATCTGTCACAATTTCTCTTGGGACACCAAAACGAGTAAAAAAATCCTCAAAAAGAAATTGAACAACTAAATTTTCAGTGGCAGAAGGCAATGCCTTGGCTTCTACCCATTTAGTGACATAATCAGTGCAAACCAATATATATTTCTTTTGTCTAGATGGTGGATTAATTGGTCCAATGAAATCTAAAGCCCATTTTTCAAAGGGTTCGATGAGTACCTGTGGCTGTAATGGCATTTCATTTGAAAGAGTCGGTCTCCCAACTCTCTGGCAGCTGTCACACCTTCTGACATATTGTTTTGCATCTTTGAAGAGAGAAAGCCAATAATATCCTAAAGAAAGGATTTTATAGGCCGTCCTCTTGTCAGCAAAGTGTCCACCGCATGGTTCATCATGACATGCCTTGAGGATGTCAGGTATTTCATCTTCCTGAACACATCTTCTGATCACACAATCTAGCCCTATTTTAAACAATTCATTAGAAATCCATGAATAATTTGAACTCTCCTTAATAATTTTCCTTTTCTCATTAGGAAATAAGTGTGGAGGTAGCTTCCCTGTAACCAAATAGTTAGCAATATCTGCATACCAAGGAGTCTTAGTAGTTACTGCAAACAAATATTCATCTGGAAACTTATCCTCTACAGGAGAATCTTCGTTAGTATTTTGGATTCTAGACAAGAAATCAGCTACTGTATTTTGTTTCCCTGGTCTATCCAACATAGTAATATTGAATTCTTGTAAAAGTAAAAGCCATCTTGTAACTCTGCCATTAGTAACAGGTTTGTTCATGAGATATCTAATTCCAGAATGATCAGTATGGACAAAATTTTCATAGCCTGTTATATAATGTCTAAACTTGTTGATTGCATGAACAACAGCTAAGAACTCTTTCTCAGTCACAGTATAATTTAACTCTGTGGGAGTCAAATTTTTACTGGTGTAGTAAATGGAATAAGGAACTAAATCCTTTTGACCCAACACAGCTCCTATAGCTGTATCTGAAGCATCTATAGAAATATGGAAAGGAAGTTTCCAATTTGGTCCTCTCAAAATGGGTGCTTCAGATATTCTCGTTTTCAAAGCTTCAAATGCAGATTTACAATTAGGATCCCATTTGAATTCACAGTCTTTTGTAAGTAATTTGAAGAGTGGAGATGCTATTTTGGTGAAGTTTTCAATAAATCTTCTATAATACCCAGTAAATCCAAGAAAAACTCTAACATTTTTTTGACAATTTGGAATAGGCAACTTGGAGATGACTTCAACTTT
This sequence comes from Pinus taeda, assembly GCA_000404065.3. Taxonomy (NCBI): domain Eukaryota; kingdom Viridiplantae; phylum Streptophyta; class Pinopsida; order Pinales; family Pinaceae; genus Pinus; species Pinus taeda. The sequence continues at coordinate 80,599 of APFE030387017.1, forward strand.
TGATCTATCAACTTTAATCCCATCCCCTGAAATATGGTGTCCTAAAACAATCCCTTCAGTAAACATCATAAAGCATTTCTCATGACTTAATGAAAGGTTTGTTTCCTTACATCTTATAAGGACCTTTTCCAAATTCTCTAATGCCTCTTCAAATGAATCACCATAAACTGTAAAGTCATCCATATAAACCTCTACACAATCATGAATTAGATCAGAAACAATTCCTAGTACTGCCCTTTGAAATGTTGCGGGTGCATTACATAATCCAAAAGGAAGTACTCGGTAAGCAAAGGTTCCCCATGGACAGGTAAATGTGATCTTGTCCTGATCTTCGGGTGCTACCTGAATTTGATTGTAACCACTAAAACCATCCAAAAATGAGAAATACTTTTTTCCTTCTAAAGTATCTAATACCTGATCAATAAAGGGTAAAGGAAAGTGATCCTTCAAAGTTGCTTTGTTCAATTCACTGTAATCAATGCAAACCCTCCATTTACCATTCTTTTTAGGTACTATAACCAAAGGAGAAACCCATCGGCTATCTGAAATTGGATAAATGAAGTTCACATTAAGTAACTTTTGGAGCTCTTCTTTCACTATCTCCCTAAGGTTTGGATCCATCCTTCTTTGAGATTGTCTGATTGGTCTACTGTTTTTCTCAATGTAGATGTGATGAATGCAAGTCTTAGGATCAATACCTTTCATATCGGTATACTCCCATGCAAATGGAGTAGAATGTTTTTGCAAGATTTTGGTTAGCTCTTCCTGTTGTGATTTTTCCAAATTTTTGTTGATATTCAATGTTTTTCCTGGAAAGATCTCAATGGAAGAACTACCAAAATCTTCCATAGAGAAAAGGGACATTTGTCTAGATGATAGATATTCAATGTCAGAATCTAACTGAAATTGTGTGTGGTCATATTCTGAAGATGTTTGAAAGTTTTCTAATGTATTCAGAATTTGACTATCTTCACTGATCTCAGAAATGGTAAAGACATGTTGTATAGTATCTTCATCATCAATCCACTCATTATCTCCTATTTCTGTAATTTCTTTTGCTGGAGGATACAGATTGAACTTCTTTGTCGAATTACCATCAGAAATATACATATCCCCAGACCTACAACGAATAAAAGCATCAGTTGTGGCTAGCCAAGGTCTTCCTAAGATGAGAGGATTTCCTCCTAAATTACTCTTGGGAGTTAAAATCATGAAATATACTGGATATTCGCAAGAGTCTAAGGAGACTGAAATGTCTTCTAATACACCATCTGGTTTAATAATTGATCGATCTGCAAGTTGCAATAAAGTAGGTGTAAAGAGAAGGTTAGGAAGTTTTAGCTGTTCCATAGTCTGTCTACTCATGATGTTGATAGCAGCCCCTAAATCAATCAAAGTATTTGGAATTTCTATCCCATTGATAGTTGTTTTGACAATTGGACTACCAGGATCTACATACTTCTGCATAGTAACTTTTCCCATCATGATATCTGCAATTTTTGCTACCAGGTGGATTGTTCTTGTATCTCTCGGTTTCCTTCCTGGTCTTTTAAGACTTAACTCCTTTATTGTTTTTGCTAGAATAGGAATTTCTTTAATGGCTTGTAACAAGGGAATCTTGATACAGACATTCTTCAATTCATCTAGAAAATCATAGTCAGGCAACAAGATTTGTTTTTCCACTCCTTTGTTAATTTGTAACCTCTCAGGAAAAGGAGGTGTGGATGAAGACGCAGGTTTCTCAACTATAGGAGTTGTGGGGGTTAACTCTTTTTCTTTTCCTTTTTTAGTGCTTTGGTTTTGAAGAGATGCTTCAGAACCCCTATTGGCTTCAAGAGAATCTTCCTTAGAAATGCTTCTCTTTTGAACATCTATAGAAGGTTTATCTAGAACTCTACCTGATCTGAGTTGTACATCATTGAAAGGAACAATCATATAGGCAGGAAATTGGAATTGTTGACCTTCCATCATGTAAGCATTTTGAGGGTTTTTATTATTGGGGTTTGGCAATGGCTGAGAAGGAAGTTGATTTGACTTTTTCTAGAATGGAAGCAAGAGTTGAGAATTTGGATTCTGTTGAGAAGGTTGTTGTTGTTGAAATGGCAATGATAGTTGTGGATTTTGATTTGGAAGTTGTGGAGCTTGTGGGTTTCGAAAAGATGGAGGATATTGGTAAAATTGAGAAAATCTCCCATATGGATTTTGCATACCTCGTATCCATGATTGAAAAGGATTTTGAGGTTGGGACCAAGGTTGTTGCCAAGGATTCCAATTTGGTGGGGGTTGAAAATTCATAGAGTTGTTAAACCCTTGATTTTGTTGCCCCTGCCAAGGTCTCCTTGCAACAAAACAGAGAGACTCGATTGTATTTGGATCTTCTTGAAAGACAGCTTTGAGCCCAGGGATTGAAGGACAATCCTTGGTTTCATGATTCTCTGAACATATTACACATGTTTCTACAACCTTTGCATCCAAGGGACATTCCCTTAGAGCATGTTTCTTTCTACATTTCGGGCAAAAGATGCTAAAGCTTCAGCTTCTACTTTTTGCTTATTGTGAATCTTAAGAGTGTCTAGTTGCTCACTAAGACTTCCTAAGATATCAGTTTTGAATTCATCAAGAATGTTGCCAATCTTAGCCCTACTTACTGATCCAGTTGCAGATTTGTTTGCTCTGATGAGAGAAGGATCTCTAGGCCCTTTTTGAGTTTTAGATTTCCCCCTTGAGAGATGGACACATAGCTCTGCTATATCATGAAGTGGAAGTTGAGATATGTCTTCTTTTCCCATCATGTTCAAAATATCTATTCATTCATCTCTAATGGCTTTTAATAGAAGGGCTTTCAAGGTCTCCTCATCTAAGTTACTCATTTTTTCTCTTTTCCGGTTGTATTGAAATATTTCAAGTAAATCCTCCAAGTTTTCATCTTCTTTTTGCACCATTTTGAATACCTCATCCTTATGATTGGTGGGCATACAATAGTCCAGGTACCTATAAAAAAATGTTTGTTTCATATCATTCCAAGTCCTAATGGATTGAGTGAGTAATCCCATGAACCATTTCAAGGCTGCTCCTTTCAATGTTGAAGAAAACAGTTTGAGTTTTTGAGAGTCTTCCAAATAATCATAAGTTCCACACACGATCTCAAACTCAAATAGAAATGTTTCAAGGTCCTCATTTCTTAACCCATGGAATTTTTGGAGGACAGATGGCGAGATGTTTTTCATTGTGGCTCGGGATTCCTCATCGACTATAGGAAATCTGAATGAGTTATCTCCATCCCTATTTCCTCCAGTGTTACCTCTACCTCCTCCATTATTTCCTCCTCCTCCTCTACCTCTACCTCTACCAAATCCGGTTGCTCCTTCTTCTGTCATGGTAGTTTCCTCAGAGACTTCAGAGTCCTCTGGTTCTTCTACCAAGGGTGAATGAGGAGGAATTTCTCCCTCTTCTTCCTCAGGTGATTCTACTTCTTCAATTACAATTTGTCTCCCTGTAGAAGGAAGGAAAGGATCTCTTCCTAATTCAGATTCGATGGATGGTGTGGGAGAGTCAACTACTGCCTCTTGAATTCCATGAATCCTAGGGCTAGGAGTGTGAGTTGGAGATGATGGAGGTGTCTCTTGTCTATTCCTTGAAGTAGATGGAGTTGTAAAAATCGAACTCTTGGCTCTAGCTAAAAACCTTCCCCTAGAATCTCTTGCTCTATGCATGTCATTTTTTTATTTTTCTTCAAGTCAGGTTAATAATTCTCTTTCTGATCTTCCAGGTCACTCTAGGTGCAAGAAGAGAGCATACTCAAGAAACTATTAAACCAATAACTTTCTCTTTTCTGATCCTCCAGATCACACTAAGCGCAAGAGGAGAGCATACTTTGAGAAGTTATCAATTTTCCTTCCTTGAAATTTTCTTGTTTTTTATATTATTTTTTTTTTTAGAAATTGGCTACCTAATTTCACTTCCCAGGCAACGGCGCCAAAATGTTTGGTCAATTTAGTGTGATCTAAATTTTATTTAAAATGTCAACCCGGGGTTCGTAAACTGATGAAGTGAAGTGTACTATATGTACTAGATAACCATTTCCTTAGGATTTTGTCGTTTTAAGCTTTTTAGTTTGTTTTTGGATTTATTTTTCCTTAATGTGTGATGGTGAGAATGAAAGTGAAGTATGGAGTGTAGAAGGTGATGGTTTCTAAACTTGAAAGTGCTGAAAAGAAAGCTTTACAATAACTAAAATGAAATCAATTCTTAAGATAAAATAAATGCATCAAATGGTGAACTAATGACAATGGCCCAGTATCCTTGCTACTGAAATGAAAAGAAAGCAAAAACTTAAAAAAACGACTCAAACTTAAAGCAAAGCGGCTAATTCACACTACTTTAACTTTTCAGATCCTTTACCCTTCGGCTCAATCTACCTGGTGGGAAGTAATCATAAACAAGTTAAGCAATGTGATATCTAAATGGCAAGAAAGTAAATTGCATAAAAGAAACTAATCACACTACTTGAATTCTTCAAATCCTTTACCCTTCAGCTCAATCTACCTTGGGGAAGTAATCATGAACATGTCAAGCAATATGATATCTAAATGTAAATTGCATAAAAGAACTAATCACACTACTTGAAATCTTCTAGTCCTTTACCATCAGCTCAATCACCTTATGGAAAGCAACCATGAGTAAGCAATATGACAACTAAATCACACTACAGTTAGTAATATTCTGATTTCTTGCTAATATAGTCATTTGACCACAGAAAGAAACCATAAATTGATGAGCAGTATGATATCTAAATAGCAGAAAAACAAATAAGCAAATCACAACTTGAAAAGGACAATGCTGAATTTAAACTTCAGAAAATGAGAGTTAGCAGGAAGGACAAGATGATCACATATGCCAAAAGTTATCAAAAAGATGAAAAATTTCCCAGGCTGCCTAAGAAAACTTGCAGAAAAGCATTGATCAGTTTACAGCTCTAAGAAAACAAAGGTGAAGATATGAACAGCAGAAACATAAAACAACATATTATGTACAATCTAATGATAAAAACAAAAACATAATGAAACTAAATGAACACTTTACAAGGCTTCAGCGTGCAGGGGCCCTCTGCCACTTCAGCCAATCAAATAATCACACGACTAACTTTAGAAAAGTCTTCTCATGTATTAAAACAACAGCATATAAAACAGTGGGTTGATAAATAGCAGTGCGGAATTACATAAACAGTTCAAGATTCATACATATCAAAAAGATGTCTCACAGCATTCAATGACGCGTTATTTATAATGCCAAAATACTAAAGCTAACTAACAACTTCTACGCTGTTAACTGCGTTATTAAAGACACGTAGATCTCTTTAGCTGAGATCTAGTGTAACTGTCATCATGTTTCTTAAATCTTCGGAGTGGTTGGCTGTTAGATTCATGTTTCAGGAACGATCTCCAGGTGTGCTGGTGCCTTCGTGAGCTAAGAACTATGCCACACATCATTCATGTGCCCAAAACAGTGATGTGCCACCACTGAACTCTTTGGCTGGCCTTGTCTTTGACTTTGGTTGACCGCGGCCTCTCATGGATGATTTGTCCGATTGGAAGGGACACGCTCCATGTATCCGCCACCTGGAGCTTGCCCATGTAGCTTGTTTCTTCAGAGGACACCTGGAGCATAGCTTTTAACAAAATAGCTGCGGAATCCTGGGCTGGCTACGGAAACCTGTGCTGGCTGCGAAAACTGACAAGTTTCTGCAGCTGCATGAACAAAAAAAACTAAACCAAACAACAGTCATAAGTATAGTCAGAAAACCATATAAACAGTCCTTTTTAGACTATAATGCAATGATTTAACAACTGGGTGAATGCAGTGAGTGGAGAAAGAAGGCTAAGAGGGTGTATAGGAAGGTGCAGGTTTGAGGCTCAACAAAACCCCTTTAAGGATGCCTTTGCTCTTATTGACTCATTATTAGATCGATTTTGTCTTATGAAAAATAAAACATTTTTATTACTAGAACCAATTAGCTTCTTGACTTGGTTGGCACTTATTAATGAAATATTTGACTTGCCTTTATGCATGTTGATGTTAAAGGAATTTCCATCCTCAAAAAGGTGATATTGGTTGGCTATTTGCATGAATATTTCACCCCTCATATACATGTAGGGACTTCCAATTACTATTCCACATAATTCAAGTGGTACTATGTCCAATTCCACTAATTAATATAATCAACTCTTACAACAAATTTAATATTGCATTGTTTTGTCACCTTGATCTTTGCATCCTTGTTTACCCATCCCAATAGATTGGTATAGGATGACTGTGAACCTCCAATCCAATTTTCTTGACCATATCCACTGTTATGAGATTAAGCTATCAGATATATTCGAACAAATAATTTATCTTAGTCTTATTGATATAGATCTTGATGTGGAAGAGTTTGATCATCTCATTATCTTCCTAGTAATGAATTCTACTCAGGTAAACCTCCTACATTGATGTGAAGAAAATATTTTCATCCACATCAGAGTTGTCTTTGACGTAATTGCTTGAATCTATGTCTATGAGATTCTTTTTCTTTGCATCCTTGATGCAATTATTTGAGTTCATCTCTCAATGTGGTTTCTAACACTTTTTTGTGGTGTCACCATCAATGCTGCAATGATTACAATGGTTACTGGGATCCTTGCACTAGTATGCAATGGTTTTCATCTTCATTATCCTCCCCTCTCCTTCCACTTCTTTTTCTGCTCCTTGGAAGCTTCCTCGTGCTCTTTCTTCTTATATTTGCTTGGTTGTCCTTTATCATAGCTTATGATTTCCTATTAATGTGCCTATACCCACAGCTCATCCAATGTCCTTTGGTTGAAAATCATTACTTTCTTTCATATATTTTTATGTAGGACCCCTAGCTAGTTGAGAATTACAAATGGGTTCTATCTATAGATACCTAGTATTGTTCCTCAAGAAACCAATTTCCTGGTTGTAGAGAAATTGTGCTTAAGACATTAATAAATATTATTTACTGTCACTTTTTTGCCACTTAGATATATGTTGTGTTCTCAAATGAAGGACTTGGAGACTTAGTTTTTTACTCTTAAAACATGTATGACCAGAACATCTCAGAATGCCATTTGTTGCTAGATAAAAATGATGAATGAAGAAAGTTTGAAGAAGTTAAAGATAATATGTTGATATTTCATAGAAACTACTATTTGTAACTTAGAGGAATTATGATAATGAGAACTGAATCATAGACAATATGTTGGTCTTTCACAGAAACTATTATCTATAATTTAGGAAGGAAGTGAGGACTTCAAGTATAGGAGTGCTCTTTTAAGGAATTTTAAGTTTATCTACATAAGCAAATAAATACCTGCAACTTCATTACTATACTTGAAAAGAAGAAAACATAGCATGACACATGACAAAGAAGCTTACATAATCATATGCAACAACTCATGGAAAATTATGATCCTTTCATTAATCAACGATGATATTAGGAATACAGTGGCCTAGTCTCTGGGTTCTCCAAAATTCCAACCCTTTCTTAGTAAAGTTTCCTCTTTTTATACATTATGGAACAGTTGTTGATTTCTGAAACTGCCCAAATTATCTTACTTCTTTTCTAACTATATGAAGTAAAAACTATTATAGAATTTTACAGAGGGTAAAAGACACCTCAAAGAACATGAAATAACAAGAACATAACTAGATTTAGAAGGGGATGATAACTATTGGCTTGCTCTATTGATCCATTGTCGAATTCCTCTGTAAATGCCCTAATGATGCTTAATTTGTTTTAGCCATAATGAAATGTGTTTAGTTTGTATAATCCTGGGCTTACACGGGCATTCCGATTGGCCAAAATGCAAAGAAACATATTGGATTGTCTTCCTCTTCAGCTTCGACTCTAACCTTGAATTTCTGATTAATCCATAACTGAAAAGAATTAATCCTGCTTTATAAACCTATCAAATCCACTTGTTCAGTGCTTCGTTGACTTGCATCACAAATTGAAATCGGCCTGAAAATCATTGTAAAACTTAACTTATGCACCCTTAGGCCACATAGCTATGAAAGTGTTGGACTTATGCGTAAATCCTTTATACTTGTGCTTCTCTATTGTAAACCTTTTATAATGAAAATATATTATAAAACATGCTTTTTTCGCTTTTGCACAATTTTCGAGGTATAATTTCCCATCGATTCATCCCCACCGTTGATCTACGCTTTTTAGATCGGATGGTCTGTAAATGTTTTGGGTGGGACATAAGCCCGAAGAATACCCGCCCGAAATGGGCGGTTTCCTCTCTCCACCTGATTGCTATGTGTTGATTGCTGAGTGGGATCAGGTCAGCTCTAATAAAACCATTTACCATTTTTGCTCCACCCAAAAACCTGCCTTATAACTTGAAATCTGCTTTTTCATATGCCTTGTGGATCTGTCAGACTTATATAACATAATATATGTCACTATCGGGTTTTGCCCTTATCACATATCGCAATCGGTAGGGTCATATATGTATAATATAAGCACTTTGTGTTTTTTCAGACCCACCGTCATTATAAACTATGGCATATATAATATCAGGTCTAGAACCCAATCACAAAACACAATTGACGCTTGTCGGTGGAACCAACTGTCCATAATCATTGCGGACCCGCCGAAATTTTAAAAACAACATATATATTTCAGGTCCGGTGTTAATTCTTTAATGCTTGTTTCCTTTGTAAATAAGATATATTTCTTCATTTCTTTTATATTTTGATTCTGATATACTTGCCTTATCTTTTTTCAAAATATTTTTCAAGTGATTTTTGAATGAAACAAACAATAAAATACATGTTACAACATCTGGCTCCACCTGGGGATAGTGCTTTTTCCACAGAAGCACTAAGAACCTCAGATTAGTGCCTTCACTTTGGGCATGGAGTCATATATTGCTTTGCATAAACTGAAATACTATGGCATTTGTACAATTATTACACTCTGGTATTCACAATGAAATGATGCTTATTCTTTAGAACTGGAAGTAGTGTTTTAAGTATTTCCCATTAATAGGCAGCTATAGAGTTTCACCATCAAGATTCTCAAGGATGAAGGTATTATTGGATCTCACTTCAGAAATTCTAAAAGGACCATACCAGAGAGGATCAAACTTCCCATGTTTACCCTTATCTTCTCTTCTGGTATCCCATCTCTATATTAAATCTACAACTTTGAAATCAATTTCCTTGGATTTCCTGTCAAAAATATTTTTCATCATGGATTGATACATAATCAAGTTGTCTCTTACCTTGTCCCTATTCTCACTTAGCTCCACCACTTTGTTAATTCTTCTTACCAAAGCATTTGGTTCTTCTTTCGCCTCCTGAATCATTACAATCACTAGCTTCACAAGTTGACTTGGAAACAGAGCCTGAGTTCCATATACTAATTCAAAAGGTGATTTCCCTGTAGATCTTCTTGTAGTTACTCTAGCAGCCCACAGAGCAAACTTTAAATTAGAATCCCAATCTCTTTGATTTTCTGCAATGGTTTTCTTAAGGATCTTCATCAAAGTTTTGTTAGTAGATTAAGCTAATCCATTTCCCTGAGGATGGTAAGCTGTTCAATGGGACTAAATAACATTATACTTGTGACAAAAAGCAATGAACTGACTTGAATTGAAGACTTAAGCATTGTCTATTATAATTTTAATGGGGCATCCAAATCTACTAAAAATATTTTCCTCCAGGAACTTCATTACTATCTAATCATTTGCTCTCTTAGTAGGAATTGCCTTTACCCATTTGGTGAAGTAATCAGTTGCCGTGAGAACCCACCTATGTTGTCTACTTGAAGGTGGATTGATTTCTCCAATAAAGTCCAATCCCCATTGTCTAAATGGTTCCTCTATGAAAACTGCAATCAAAGGTAAATGGGCTAACCTATTTTTCTCAGCAAAAAGATGACACTTCTGACAACTTCTAACAAACTTATGTGTATCAACAAATAAAGTAGGCCAATAAAATCCTACCTGAAGGATCTTATGTGCAGTTACTTTCCAACTGTAATGTCCTCCACAAAACCCCTCATGATAATATTTGATTGTTTCTGTAAATTCATCCTCTGTTAAACATAGCAATAGAATTCTAGCAGGATCCTTCCAGTACAATATGCCTTCCACAATCACATATGGTTGTGACTTGATTTTTAGTGTCGTATACTTTGTTCTATCTAAGGATTGGGGAAAAGAAAGAAAAAATGAATAATGAATTATATGCTTATACCATTCCGAACACAAAAATTTATAACTGATCTTCATACTTGGATCTTTCTCTCCTTCACTTTCTTTAGCTGTTTTTTCATCCACAGGTGCCAACAAGTTAATTCCCAATGCCTAAAAGTTTGATTCTGTCAACATTTTTGCCAATCCTTGTCCTTTCACCAACTTTGTGGGTTTTATGTCCAAATCATATTCTTGGATCTTGGCAATCCACTTTCCTCTTCTGCCTTCTACATCTCCCTGTAGTAATACATATTTCGTTGCAGCATTTGACACAGAAGCAATGATTTGGGACTGCGACACATAAGTTCTAAAAGCTTTTAGGGCTTTTACCAAAGCATACACCTGTTTCTCAAGAATATTATATTTTAGCTCAGAATCCCTAAGAATCTTACTGAAGAATGCAACTGGCTGCTCTCTCTCTTCATCATTCTTCTGCAGTAAAACAACAACTATTGAACTTGATGATGCAAATGAAAAAATTTGGAAGGGCTTTGGTAATCAGGACTAATTAAGACTGGAGCTGCTTGTAATGCCTCTTTAATCCTGTGTGTTGACTTCATTCTTATTTTTTAGCATATTAGTAATTTCTTTTAAAAATTTTGCATAGTTGGATATAAATCTTCTTAGCAAGTTTATCTTTCCCATAAACTTTTGAATATCCTTTTTACTCCTAGGAAATGGTATTTTCTGTACAGCTTGTACTCTGGCTAGATATATCTTCACTCATTCTCTGGAAACAACGTGTCCTAATAGTTTTCCTTCTTCCAGAGAAAAAATAGATTTCTTTGGATTTAAAGAAAGTCCAAATGTTCTACGTTTATCAGAAGTACTCTTCAAATGATCCAAATGTTCTTCATGAGACTTTGAGAAAATAGTAATATCATCCAAATATATTACTACAAATTTATCTCCAACAAAAGCAATGTTCATATCCCTTTGAAATGTAGCACTTGCATTAATCAATCCGAAAGGCATTCTAGCTTACATAAATGTTCCCTAGGGGGTTGTGAACGTTGTTTGTTTGTTTATGTTTTTTGTTTTTGTTTTTGTTTTGTTTTTTTGTTTTTTTTGTTTGTTTCCTTGTTTTTTTTTTTTTGGTTTGTTTGTTTGTTGTTTGTTTTGTTTTTTTTTTTTGGTTTTTTTTTTTTTTTTTGTTTTTTTGTTTGTTTTTGTTTGTTTGTTTGTTTGTTTTTGTTTGTTTGTTTGTTTTTTTGTTTTGTTTTGTTTGTTTGTTTGTTTGTTTTGTTTGTTTTTGTTTGTTTTGTTTTTTGTTTTTTTGTTTGTTTGTTTTTTTCTTTCCTGATCTCCTTACCCACAGCCACCTGGTTATAACCATAAAATCCATCTAGCATTGACATTCTAAAAGATCCCATTACCTTTTGCAGCACATGATCCATCTTAGGCAATGGATAGTTATCTTTCAAATAAGCCCTGTGAGATTTCTGAAGTCAATACACAACCTTATTTCTCTATTTTTCTTTCTCACAGGTACTATATTAACCACCCAATTAGAATACCTGACTGGGGCTATGATTTTGGCATCACACAACTTCTTGACCTCCTTTTCAATTGATGTAGAAGTAGAGGATTATCTACCTAAGCTTCTATTTGTAGGGTTTAACCCCCTCCTTCAAAGGAATCTTATTCTGAATAACATTTACATCATAGGTTTTGAGATTTTCATAGGACCATGCAAAGATATCAACATAATTCTTGAAACGTTTAATATATCTTTCTTGAAAATTAGGTGAAACTCTAGCATATAATTTGACTAACCTGGGATTCTCTTGAGTTCCAACGTTATGAGCTTGAATATGTTCATCCTATGAGATTTTCCCTGAGTCCATAGCTACATCATTGGAATTAAAAATCCTTTCAAGAGGAACAAGTCCCTTTGGAAGAATATTATCTTTTAATTGAAAGATCTTCTGATTTTCTATTGAATCTTTTAAACCATCGACGTCTGCAATTTCTGTTATCTCTTATTCATCCTGATCAATTTTTGTGCCCTGTAACTCTTCTACCATAGTAAAAAATTCCTTAATCTATTGGTTATCTTCAAAAACTTTCCAGTGCTTAACATTGTCAAGAAGAGAAGGTGTGTGTCTCATTTCTACGTCATACCTTAATCTTGGATTAATAGGAGGCTTGAAAGTGCTAGCAACCACAACCAATGAATCTACCAATCTATTTTCATCTCTTGGAATGAATTGAATGTTAAAACCTTCAAAAAAGTTTTCGATCAAATTCCATACCTCATTTCTGAATGCTCAGAGCTTAGGATGATTTGTTTGGAAGTGACCTTTTATTTGCTTAATAATTAGCTCTGAATCTCCAAAAGCAGAAATTGAATTGATTCCCATCTGTTTGGCTATTTGTAGAGCAATAATCAAGGATTCATATTCTGCCACATTGTTAGTTACCTCGAACTATAATTCGAAAGAAAAAGGAAACATATTACCTCCAGTTGTAATTAGGAGAAAACAAAAACTTGTTCCTTCCTTGGAATATGCTTCGTCAAAGAAACATTTCCATACTTCTTCTGTTTGCAGCTCTGTAATTATATTAGCTAAAGCAAGCTTCTTCTGATTATCTTCAGCCAGCTCTGCATTATCATGTAGTGTGAAACAAGCAAAGTCATCCTTCTCCTGACTATAAACAGGTGAATTGCTTGCTCTGTTTTCTGTAATTGTCTTTACAAACCTAGTTTCTTTGTACAATCTCCTCTCCTCCCCACCAAAAATCGGTAGAAAAGCATATATAAAATCTAGTTTCAAAACACCTCCCAATTTAGCCCCCCAAGACCTAGATAGAAGCATTCCAAATCTAGTAGGAATATCTACTACTACAACATCCATGACCAAGCTTCTAGATGGAATTTGGGCTAGTGACCCTGGCAGATCCTCAATAACCCCCAAACACTTGACCTTGTTTGAATCAAAAGAATACAAATCCCTTTGGTTGCTTATAGATTTAGTTGATTCATCACTGACAAAGGCTTAAGACTATGTGAAGCTCCCGAATCAAACATACAATTATGTAGGAGGAAATCATGAACCAATAGGGAAATATAAAAATGAGGTATTGAAGAATCTAATTCCTCTACATGTGGACCAAAAACCACTACTGGTTTATCTTCCTATAGATTTACAGTATCACTCTCATTTTCTTTTAAATTAATAAACTCAACAATCTCCTTTTGATAAGTAGGTGTTTTTCCCAATTCTGTAAGGGGAACTTGTATTATTAACTTTTCCAACACCTTGGTAAGACTAAACAAGTGACCCTATTTAGGAGTCTTTTCATTCTCATCTTCACATTTCTTCATGATTGGAATTATTTGAGGAATTGAAACAAGTTTCTCCAAAGGAATTTTTCGAGTTTGATCTTGAGAAGACTCACCTCGAAGTATTTGTGCCTTGCCATTTGCATTTTGCTGTTGCTTTCCTTTATTTACTTGTTTTGCAAGCTGAGATTCTTGTGGAGTCACCTTTGGTGAGGAAGTTGAAACTTGCTGCTCACTTTCATTTACTTGATTTATTGCTCTTTTCCTAGATCTTAGGTCATATTTCTTATGTAGTTTAGCCTGCATAAAATCAGAGAATTGTTTCCAATATTCATCAATTTCATTTCATCATGAATAGAATTTGCTTCATCATACACATACTCTTCTCCTTCAATGCCGAGTTCATCTTCATCAACTGCATATAATGTAGAAATTTTATCTTCAGAGTGTTCTTCGCTAGGATCTGCTTCTATATATAATGGTTCTTGAATTTTATTTTGATCTTTTCTTTCCTTTTGCAAGATTTGCAAAGGTTGTATTCTGAATTGGGGATTAAAATTCTTTTTATATTATGTTTGTCTCTTAGAGTTCTTATTTTCTAACTCTAACCTATTTAACTTATCTGACAAAGCTTTAATTACATTACACATATCCTCCAATGATTGACTTTGAGAGGATTCTATCTTTGCCTTTCTGTTGTCTTGGGTAGGCTGAGTTTCTGGTGCTTTTCCTATAGCCACTAGATTCACGTCTATCTCTAAAGAATCTGTTTGGATTTGATCAAGAGTTGGAGCTCCTCTTTCCCTTAATGTGAATCCAAAATTTGATTCAAAATACCCTGCAAAAGTTATTTTTGCACCAGTAGGAGGAGGCTTAATCTCTGCTGGGAGACTATTGTACAATTTATTAAATCTTCTGACAAATTCGGCCATAGTTTCATCAAACTTCTTTTTTATGGAATTAAACTATATTAATGAATATCCATGGTCTATTTTTTCTCCCCATCTTTGAATAAACACACATTCCATCTCTTCCCAAGAAGGAACGGTATTATTGGGAAGTCCTTTGAACCATTTCCTTGCTTCTCCATCCAAGGACTGGAAAAAAAGTCTTAGTACAACATCTAAATGTTCAACATTTAGGCTTTCTGTAAAATTACAAAATACTACTACATGATTCTCTGCTGTCTATTCATCTTCTCCTGAAAAACGTGGAAGAGTTTTAAGGTAATCCTGTGGCATTTGATTGGAAGGTTATGGTAGTTGAAGAGGTGCATACCTATTCACTAAGAATGCAGGTGCTGCCATGTTTACTGAACTTTGATTACCAACATATGTCGTACTTGAATGAGAGCTAAATGGAATGTGCAAAGGAGGTAATGTGGTTATTGGTTGAGGTTGAATAATTACAACAGGTAAATGAAAAGTAATAGACTCGAAATATTTGTCTTGACATCTAGGTTATTGAAATGAAGATAATGAAAAAGATAACTCTCTATTAGATGAATGTTTAGATAAGTTGCTGCTTGATGCAAACAATGTAGGAATTGGTCTAGTTGAGATCTTAGACTTCCTAACTTTCCTTGAAACTAGCCTTTCAGGATATGAAAGAGCTTGAACCTTCTTTTGTGAAGTGTTTGATCTTGTATGGGGCCTTCTTGAAGCTAGAGTTATTACTTTGATTCAAAATAGCCAAATATTTCCTCCTCACTGAACCACCAGATGAAAATATTGAAACCAAGGAAAAATCTTCTTGTCTTCTCTCCCCGACAATGGTGCCAATTAATGTTGTTCCTTAAGAAACCAATTTCTTGGATGTAGAGAAATTTTGCTTAAGACTTTAATAAATATTATTTACTATCACTTGTTTGCCACTGCGATATATGTTGTGTTCTCAAATGAAGGACTTGGAGACTTGATTTTTTACTCTTAAGACATGTATGACCAGAACACCTTAGAATGCCATTTTTTGCTAGATACAAATGATGAATGAAGAAAGTTTGAAGGAGAAGTTAAAGATAATATGCTGATCTTTCATAGAAACTATTATCTATAACTTAGAGGAATTATGATAATGAGAATTGAATCATAGACAATACGCTGGTCCTTCATAGAAACTATTATCTATTATTTAGAAAGGAAGTGAGGACTTCAAGTATAGGAGCACTCTTTTAAGGAATTTTAATTTTATCTACATAAAAAAATAAAGACTTGTAGCTTCATTACTATACTTGAAAAGAAGAAAACATAGCATGACACGTGACAAAGAAGCTTACAAACTTATATGCAACAACTCATGGAAACTTCTGATACTTTCATTAATCAACAATCATATCAGGAATATAGTGGCCTAGTCTCCGGGTTCTCCAAAATTCCAACCCTTTCTTAGTAAATTTTCCTCTTTTTATACATTATGGAACAATTGTTGATTTCTGACACTGCCGAAATTATCTAATTTCTTTTCTAGCTATATGAAGTAAAAACTATTACAAATTTTACAGAGGGTAAAAGACACCTTAATGAACATGAAACAACAAGAACATAACTGGATTTAGAAGGGGATGATAGCTGCTAGCTTGCTCTGTTGATCCGCTACCGAATTCCTCTATAAATTCCCTAATGATTCTTAATTCACTTTAGTCATAATGAAATATGTTTAGTTTGTATAATCCTGGGCTTACATGGGCATTCTGATTGGTCAAAATGAAAAGAAACATATTGGATGTCTTCCTTTTTAGCTTCAGCTCTAACCCTGATTTTCCACTTTACACAGTGAAATTAACGCGAATTTTCAATTATTCTGGAACTAAAAAGAGTTAATCTTGCTTCATATACCTGTCAAATCTGCCTATTCAGCGCTCCATTGACTTACATGGAAAATCGCAATCAGCCCAAAAATCATTGTAAAGCTTAACTTATGCACCCTTAGGCTACATAGCTATGAAAGTGTTGGAATTATGTGTAAATCCTTTATACTTGCGCTTTTCTATCGTAAAACTTTTATAATGAAAATACACTATAAAACATGTTTTTCCGCTTTCGCACAATTTTTGAGGTATACTTTCTCGCCGATTCATCCCCACCATTGATCTACGCTTTTTAGATTGAATGGTCTGTAAAGGTTTCAGGTGGGACATAAGCCCGGAGAATACCCGCCCGAAATGGGCAGTTTCCTCTCTCCACCTGACCGCTTCGTGTTGAATGCTGAGTGGGATTAGGTGAGCTCCAATAAAACCATTTACCATTTTTGCTCCGCTCGAAAACCTGCCTTATAACTTGAAATATGCTTTTTCATATGCCTTGCAGATTTGCCAGACTTATAAAACATAATATATATCACTACTGGGTCTGGCCCTTATCATAGATCGCGATCGGTAGGGTCATATACATATAATATAAGCATTATGTGTTGTTTCAAACTCATCATCATCATAAAATATGGCATATATAATAGCAGGTCCGAAACCCAATCGCAAATCGCAATCGGTGCTTGCCAGTGGAACCAAACATCCATAATCATTGCAGACCCACCGAAATTTTAAACACAACATATATATTTAGGGTCCGGTGTTAATGCTTTAAGGTTTGTTTCCTTTTTAAATCCGATATATTTCTTCATTTCTTTTATATTTTGATTCCGATATACTTGCCTTATCTTTCTTCAAAATATTTTTCCAGTGATTTTTGAATGAAACAATGAATGAAACAAACAACAAAATACATGTTACAACACATAGCATGATGCCATCTTTTTAAACTCAATGGTGTACTCATATACACTTCTCCTATTCTTCTACTTGAAGTAGTAATATTAGATCCATTGGTCCTATACATACCCAATAGGGTAAAATTGGGACTTAATGAGGGTCTTGAAGTCCTCCTACCTAGTTAATGGAAGATCACCTTCTAGTCTAAGCATTTATGTAGGGATTTCTTACCAGGTTAAAGCATTGTCCTCTAACATTAGTCTTGTAAATGATAGATTATGTTCTTCATCAATATGGTGAACATTGAAATAAATTTATAGTTGCTACAAACCATGATTTAGTTTTTAATGTATCAATATCAGCTGAGTATGGATTTATTTCTACTTTCACTTCCATCTTGAATAGGGTCTATGAAGGTTTAATGACACTTGAACTTAGTTACTCCTTCTCTACTTCTTTCCTCAAATCCCTTTGTGGGTCTTCATTATCTCCTGATTTACCCTCTAATTTGATCTTTGATTCAAAAACCTTGGCCTCTCTAAATGATCCAAGATTGTTAGCACTTCCATGAGGAGGTTCATTTTGCAATTGATATCAGAAACATGTGCTACCAACCTTGCAAATATCTCTTCTACGAGATCTTGCGGGGTGTTTTAGACTCATTGGCCATAACCAGGGTCCTGTGACTTTCTTCTTAAACCAATTCTTTAGTCATTGCAATGCCTTGTAAAATACCTAAATAAACCTTACTCAGTACCAATATGATTTGTAAATTGATGTGGATATTATACTCGAATAGTTCATCACAACATATATGATAAAATAATTGAAATCTATATTATGAAGGTTAATTGTCCCTTAGATATCAAATTCATTTAATAGTTGATTTTCTGATTGAATTAATAAAATAGCCAAAATTCTAAAAATAGAGAATATAAATAATTACACACATGCACCATCCACAATACACAATTTATATCCTAGGAAGCCTTTACAGGAGAAAACATAGGTACAGGTGAGACTATTGTGCTCTCTTTTCACTAGTATGGAAATATGCAAGTGTAAAGGAAGAGGTACTCTCTATGGAGTTACCTGAGACCTATGGCTTATAAGGCTACTATAGAACCTTAAATCCCACTATTATACTCTCTAACTTCTCAATACCAATTGCCTTGCTCAACTATGGAAAAAAACACAATATCATAGAATTGTATCCCTACTCCTCTTGGTGGATTGATATTTAACATAAATGAATAGCCAATGGGGGGTAATATTTAACTCCCTCAACCCTCAACTAGAGTTACAGTTTTGGACATTCTAGAGTGTCCTTGAAAGTTCACATGTGATTAATCTAATTTTCATGAGTAATGGGGGTTGACGTGACATCCTTCCATACCATGGTGGTCAACATGGTAGGTCGACTTCCATGAGGCATGAATTTTGCATACGGACTCCAATTGATGCAATTCTTGCACTGTTGGAAATGCCTTTAAGTGTAGATCGACATCCTTCAGTTCAATGCAAAATTGGGAAAGTTTTTACTCCTAAAAAATGTCAATTGATGTCTTAAATGGATTCAAAAGGTTTTAAATCTCTTTTTTTTTTAGCTTTTTCTTGAGGAAATAAATTAGGCTCCCTCTCAATCGAGAGTTAGAGTGAGGTTTTTGGTACCAGACCATTCCACAAGTATACTCGTTCAACAATTCACAAGGCTTAAAGCCAATACAACAATATTCATAGGCATGTAGACATTACAACATTAATTACCAAGAAATTATAACTCATCATGTCCCTACCATGGATTTGAACCTGGATGGGGAAAATAACACCATTCCACCCAACCACCCAAGATAACTCCAGTTAAAATTACATCACAGTTTTATAAACTAAAACTTGCTATTAAAATAATCCTATAAATTAGCTCTTCGATTTTTTTATATCTAATTTGTTTTGAAATAAATAATAAATAACATAATAATTCAATGCAAATTAAAAAATCAAATAAACATTTAACAAAATTTAACATTAAAAAAAATATTAAAACACATATTTTAAATAAAATAAATACTTAAAAATGATAAAATAAATAACACACACACACACACACACACACACACAAACACACACATATATATATAATATTTTATTTTTTTTAATTACGAAAAAAATCACGAGGAAGCTTTATCTTAAAATAATGCTAGTTTAAATTGAGGAAGGGTTGATTCCACAGCTTTACAACTCTTTTAAGTGGGAACGTCCATTTTAGTAATTGCCCGCCCTACCCCACTCATTTCTTTTTTTGATAAGTAAGAGACAAACCTTCTATTAATCAAAGTAAATTACATAATATACAGAGTGCCCCAGACAGTAGGGGTGACAAGGAAGCTTACACGACTGAAACAACCAAGCCAAAGAAACCCCCAAAGTGACTCAACAACAACAAAAAGGAGAGTCCATTGAGGAAACAAGTACGGGATCCATGCGCAATAGACCAACAACCCGAACCAATGTTCATCAAGCAACTAGCTCGATCAATCCCCGCCATTGAAGACAAGGTTTCAATCCAATGAAAAGTGTGAATATTACATGGCCAAGATGCTCAGGGATTAGCCACGCAATGAGAGCGGTTTTCTCTCTACCTTCATTTCCAAACATCACCCCTTGACTGGAATCACTTGCATTAACCAAAAAACTAGAAACCAACATAATGTCGTGCGAAAACCATTCAAGGAAGTGGGATCCTGTTTTGCAGAGCGCCGGGCCCACAGAGGATCCCACTATGGATCATCGGGTTCGGAATCTTGAACAACCCACACTACTAATCCCAACTGTAGAAAGAAGAGGCCCAATCCAATGCCCCACAAAGATATCGCGCGTTCAAGATGCACAGAGGTTAACCGCGTGATGAGAGTGATTTCCTCTCTCATCCTGACACCATGTGTAACCCCCTGAGTGAAATAGTGTGCTTCTTCCACTAAACCAGATACCATTCGAAGCCCACACGATAAACCACTTGTGGTTTTGCATTCGTGGTATCACCAAATGAATACCATCCATCCGATCTCGTCGACCTTTCTGAGCCCGGCCTTTCCAAGCCATCCTCCTGGAGTCGCCAACAAAAACCCGTTGAGCTAGATGAACACTAGCAGTCCAATCTGTGTCATTTCCCGACTCGAAACCTTCATCCATCATTCGAAAGCCTTGTAAGTTATGAAGAGTAACCATGATCAGAAAAAGAAGATGGAATAGGTGATGTCATCATCACCCTTGTCCTTTGGATTAAAACTTTCCATCCATGAATACAAATCTGCATTTTCTAGCATGAAACAATCCTCCCACAACTTTCCGGCAGAAAGAAACTCCCATGGATGCCGAGAGACCCTTTCCTTATTGGCCAATCCTTCATTGGCCAACCTATGTGCAAGCATATTTTCTTTCCTTCTAACATGAAAAAATATTATTGTTTTAAGGTTTTGTAAGTGTGAGTGGATACGGTGAAAAACCTACAAAAACTTCTAGTGCTTTGACACTTTGTCTAGCGAGGTTCCATTTTGAATCTTCTTGGTTGTTTTGATGACCAATTCCGAATCTCCTTCAATGATAACATTCTGTAAATTTTCCTCCACCAGGATCTCCAAACATTGATCTAAAGCCAAAATTTCAGCCATGTTATTGGTACCCTTTTCCAGGTGGCCATGGAAAATGTATTTTGTGTACGCCTTAGGATCCCTGATGGCACCTTCGAAGCTAGCTTCCCCAGGATTTCCCTTAGAAGCTACATCAATATTTACTTTGAAGAAGCCCTGTGAAGGGGGCTACCAACCCCTACCCCTAGAGTTTATTGCTCTCACTTCCTTCTTTATTCCTTGAGGGTTGATGGATTGAAGACCCAAATTAATAATAATATGTTTCTCATGAGGTAGAGGAGGATTCAAGGGAGTTGTTCTCAGAATGCTCCTAACTGTTTCCTTGAGCTGTTTTAAAATTTGATTGATTATAAGCAGGGGCTCTATGGCTTTATTTTTGAAGATCCGCATATTGTGTTCTTTCCAAATATTCCAAATGGAAAAGCCTGGTACAAGCATCTAGGCTTTGTTGATGATCTCATTCTCTAAGAAGTTCTTCCTCCATTTTGTTAAAGTGTTGGATATGCTAATTCTGTCCCTGTCGGTCTATCTAAAGCTTGAGGCCACCCAATCCCAAGTTTTCGCAGAAAAGGAGCAAAGATTTAGGTGTTTAGTCGTTTCCTCATGAGAGCCACAAAGGTGACATCTAGAGGGGCCAATGAAACCTTTCTTGAGAAGGTTTTCCCAAGTTAGGATTTTCCTTTGATGAACTAGCTGAATAAATAATTTTATTTTCATCCAATGAGGAGTTTGCCACAACTCCTACCAAACTTTCTCAACATTTACAAAGTTAAATCCTGTGATTGCCTATTTTTCCTCTTTGAGGTTATATTTTCCTTCATTATTCTTTCCCCATCTTAATTGGTCAGGTGAGGAGGAAACCAGAATCCTTCTTTTCTCTAAGTCCATTGCAAGAACTTTTTCCATGGCCTTTAGAGGGCTCTCTTCATTGTAACTTAGGTCCTTCCATTTCCTCCATTTTTCCTTATCCCTCCCCAGATCTCAAAAATATTTTACTAATAAAAGACCTTTGTTGTCTGTGTCTCTCTTGAGGGCTTCTAGTTCATTCCTGTTTAGGATGGGTTCCTGTTTCCAGCTGTCCTTCATGAAATGAGGCCAGTCCCCTGCTCGAATTTCCCAAAAATAGTGTTGCTGAACAATACCTTTGTTCTCCCATGCAAGGTTCCATATGTGCGAGCCCTTGATTTGTCCTGTCATTCTAATGTGATCCTGTTCCTGCCAGTGCTTGGCATACTTTTGTGTCCAAATCTTGGCCCAGGGGGCTCTCGGCTCCTTGATCCATTGCCACTAGAACTTTGCTCCTGAAGCTTGACTCAGTGTTTCCGGATCATGCAGCCCCAAACCACCATGGCTTTTGGCTTGTAGAGCTTGTCCTAGGCAACTAGAGCCCACTTATTTTTCTCTTCCCCTCTGCCCCATAGAAGGTTTCTTTGAATGATTCTTATTTTCTGCTTAATCCCTTGAGGAGTAGGGATAGCTGCAAACATGAAAATGGGAATGGCCTGCAATACTGCTTGAGTGAGCACAAGTTGCACTGCAAAGTTTAAAGCTCTGCAAGTCCAATTGCTGATTTTGTCCTGAAGTTTGTTTAAAATAGGTTCCCATATTTGCTTACACAAAGGTTTGTCTGTAGGAGGAATGCCAAGATATTTGGAAGGCAACTAGTCCCTTTGAAAACCAAGAATCCTGGTGATATTTCTCTGTATAGCAATATTAGTGTTAAAGAAGAAAATTTTAGACTTGTTTTGGCTTACCTCTGTGCCTGCTGCCATAATGAAATTGTTTAAGATATCTTTGATTTCCTTTGCTTCCCTAACTGCGGGTATACCCTGCAACATAGTATCATCCACAAATTGTTGATGAGTCTTAGCCTCTCCATCTGGGGTGAGCTTGATCCCTTAAATTCTACCTTCAATATTTGCCAATTTGATTTCCCTACCAAGCCCTTCCATCATGAGGACAAAGAGGAAGGGGGAGAGCAGGTTGCCTTGTCTGAGCCCTCTGGAAGGAATAAAAGTATTAGAGGGAGTTCCATTAAGCAGAATGGAGAAACTGGTCAAGGTGACTAGTGCCATAACCCATCTTATCCAGTTTTGGTCAAAGCCATAGGCTTTTAGAATGGATCTAATTAAGATTAGTTGAGTTTGTCATAGGCTTTCGCAAGGTCCAATTGAATGATCATACCTACTTGCTTGTTGCTTTTGAGAGAGTGTACCACCTCATGTGCTTGGATGATGTTGTTCAGAATCTGTCTTCCTTCCACATAGCATGTTTTCTCTTCTGAGATGAGAGAAGGTAGCAGTGGCTTGAGTCTATTAGCTATCACTTTGGAGATGATTTTATACACCACATTACATAAGGCGATGGGCCTAGACCCATCCAGGGTCATATCATTTTTATTTTTGGGGATTAAATCTATAAAGGTCGCATTTAGTTCTTTCAAAACCATTTTGTGTTGTCTTGAGTCTTCCATAACCTCAAGGATGTCTTGTTTGACTGTATCCTAGCAGGCTTTGAAGAAATCAACATTGAAACCATCTGGGCCTGGTGCTTTTCCACTTTGCATTTCCTTGGTCACCTCACTGACCTCCTCTTCCGAGACTAGCCTGTTTAGATTGTGGTTGTCCTTACTGGTGACTAACTTGGGAATGTTCTGGGTGAACGTATCAATGAACCTAGATCTGTCTTTCAATGGCTCCTTTTCAATGTTAGAGAAGTGTTGTACTAGGATTGATTCCATGTCCTTGTGAGCGACAAGCTCAATACCTTGAGAATCCTTTAGCCTTGTGATTCTTTTATGTGCCCTGTGGGCCATAATGGATTTGTGGAATAACTTAGTGTTCTTTTCTCCCTCTTTTATCCATTGAATTCTGGATTTCTGTCTCCAAAATGTCTCCTCTTGTAAGCAACACTCCTCCCATTCTTCCTGCAAAGAGTCAATTAGTTTTTGCCTTTCCTCATTGAAGCCCTCTGTGATGTTGATCTGATTGATTTCCTGGAGTTTTTGCTCAGTACTCATTCTGGCCTTGATGATGTCACCAAATTCCTTTTTGTTCCAATCCTTAAGTTTGGATTTAATGTGTTTCAGTCTCTGCTGGAGCATGTACATCTTAGTACCCTGAATATTCAAATCCTCCTTCCACCATTTGGAAATGTTACTGGTGAATTTGGGGTGAGAGAGCCAGGCATTTTCGAATATGAAAGGCCTATTTCTGAGAGTGCCCATAAAGGAAGCTTCTTGCTAAATTGGCTAATGATCCAAGCCACCAAATGGCAGAATGGACGCTGTGATGGCTGATCCTGTAAGGAGGAGATCCTCAGAAACGATAAAACTATCCAGTTTTGCTGCCACTTGGGAAACTCCTCTTTTGTTGTTCCAAGTGAAGGTTCCATTTATAGTCTCAGTGTCCACTAGTTCCATGTTCAAGAGGAAATCTTGGAAGGCTTCAGAGTCTCTGCCAAGCTTTCTAGTGCCTCCCTTTATTTCCGAGAGAGATCTTATCATATTGAAATCACCTACAAGTATCCAGGGTATATTATGAAACCAATTCACAAAAAGATAGAAAAGAGAGATCAACGCCTTAGAATTCAACCTCTTTGAGGGGGAAACCTCCTTTACATTACACAAATGAACAATTATTGGATGATACAAATGAAAATACCTCCTTTCTATATATAGGAATCTAAGGAGTCATAATATAATCAGAACTGACATAAAAATAATAATGTAAGGGCATAATAATAACAATAGTGGGCTTCTATGGGGCACAATAGTAACAATATGGGGACTACATGGGTACAACAATATTAATAAGGGGTTTTACAATAACAAAGGGTACACTAGTAGTATAGGGGCCTAACATGCCCCTCTCCTTCAAAAAGTGTTGTCCTCAATGCTTGAGTAGTTTTTGATGCTTCTGTATAAAAATTTTGTCCTCCGATGTGGAATCTTCAGTGGGTAAGTTCTTCCACTTGATGAGATACTCTGAAATTAATCGATTTCCTAGTTGTTGGGTTCTTGTTTCTATGATTGCTACAGGTTCCAATATTATTTTTCCTTCCTCTTCAACTTCTGGCAATATTGTTTGAATTGGGATATTCTGCAACTTTTGAATGAGTGGCCACACTTCTTTGTCTTTCTTCCATTCATCCCTTGCTTCATTAATCCAATTTGGTTGGATAATAGAAATAGCACAAAACAATGCTTCCACATCCTCATCCTTTCTTGAGAGTGCATATACAACAAAAAATTTCCTCTCTTTTCTGTAGATGATTTCAAAGTCATAACCCAACATATGTGTGACCCATTTTTTATGTTCTTCTAATGATAATATTTGTTCTAAAATGTATTTAAGACTATCGTGATCCATTTTTACCTTAAAGTGTCTTCCCAATGGGTAAGGTTGCCATTTCTTAAGTGCATGTTGTATTGCCAACATTTCCTTCTCATAATAGCTTACTTGAGATGTAACCGTAAAAATACCCAATCACCTACATCAAAATTTTTTTCACCGTGATGTTGATCTACTTGTTTTTTCATTCGATTCTGCACCAAAGTGGTGTTATCCTTTAATAGTTGGAGAACTTGTTGTTGATGCTCGATGTGATCTTTCACTACTTGAATATTTTTCTTCTTGATATTTCCTTCTATCTTGAGAGTTTGAGGAGTGGTAATTTCTTCCAATACTTTACAAGATATGGTCGGATTCATTTCTTGATGCTCGATGTGATCATTCACTTCTTGAACATTTTTCTTCTTGATATGTCCTTCTGTCTTGATAGTTTGAGGAGTAGTAATTCCGGCCAATGCATTACAAGATATGGTTGGATTCATTTCTTCTTTCTTAATGTGATCTTTCACTTGTTGAACCTTTTTCTTCTTCATATGTCCTTCTATCATGAGATTTTGAGTCGTAATTCTTGCCAATGCTTTACAAGATATGGTTGGATTCACTTCTTCTTTCTCTGGGGTTTGGTCCTGGCGTATATCCTCTTCTTTTGATGTTTCTTGATCCTTTTCTTCCTCCTCTTCATACTCTATGTAAAATAATTTTTTCTCAGCACACTTATGACCTTTAGTGCATTTTCTGCCACAATTGTAACAAAGCCCTTTTTCTCTTTTTTCTTCCAATTGTTGTGGTGTAAGTCTTGTAGGTTGTGGAAGCTAGGAGAAGAAAAACTTTCATAATTATAGTCATGAGTGGTGGGATTCCTTGTTTTCATAATTTCACTTTCAATTTTTCTTTCCAACTCGAATGCCTCCTCCAATGAATCAAGTTCCCAAAAATGAACCTCATGTTGAACATTATCCTTTAAAGTCCCTATGAAGACATCAATCCTTTTCTTCTCTGGAATATCATTTACCCTTATATTCAATTTTTGAAAGTCCTCAATGTGCTTTGCCATTGAACCCTTTTGTTTGAGATTTCTCAATTGGCTAAAGAAGGTGTTTCTCTTTGTATCCTCATAATGTGCTGTCATTTCCTCTGTGAAAACTGACCACGTAACAAGTGGTTTACAAGAACAAAGGCCTTTATACCATAAAAATTGATATGGTTCTAAATATGAAGATGCAATACATACCTTTCATAACAGTTGCACCTCATTTAGATCAAAATATTGCTCCATCATCCAATTGACTGGATCATTCCCATCAAACTTATATCGCATTTTCTTGATTTTAGGAGCTCGATCTTGAAATGACTATAACTATGTACTTTCAGATCTCCAAGTTTTGAAATTTCGTCCTGCAGTAGCCCTTTGAGTCCTCTTTCTAAGAACGCAAGTCTGATCAAGATTGGTTTCTGCAAGGAAGAGTTATTTCAAATCTCCCATGATGACCTGATTATAGACTATTTCATTAGAGCGAATTTGTACGAAGTTCCACGTGTCACTGTTCCAACCTTAGGACTTGAAACCTATTCATAGAAAACTAAAGTCTATCCTCTTTTTGAAACTTCTCACGAAATTTAAATTCGATGCTCAGAGAGAAAGTTATGACAATTTTCCCAAGGTCACATGTTTAGGATGTAATTTGGGAGCCTGCAGAAACCCTAAATGTCTTGGACTGTATCTTCAAAAATATAGCGAACCAAGATATGAAATTCAAACCCACGGTTTAGAACGATTTTGTCTCAAATGGGTTTTTATTTTTATTTTTTGAAACTTCGTAGCAAAAAATTTATAGTGAAAATTCCACGATGACCTGTTTGGAGAAGCGAAACCCTAGAATCCAAAGCTCTGATACCAAATGTTATGAAACCAACTCACAAAATGATAGAAAATAAAGATCAACACCTTCAAAATAAGTCTCTTCGAGGGGGAACTTCCTTTACATTACACAAATGAACAATTCTTGGATGATACAAATGACAATACCTCCTTTCTATATATAGGAGTCTAAGGAGTCATAATATAATCATAGCCAACATAACAATAATAATGTAAGGGCACAATAATAACAATAATGGGCTTCTATGGGGCACAATAGTAACAATATGGGGACTACATGGGTACATCAATATAATAAGGGGGTTGTACTAATAACAACAAGGGGTTACACTAGTAGTATAAGGGCCTAACATGCCCCTCTCCTTCAAAAAGTGTTATCCTCAACGCTTGAGTAGTTCTTGATGCTTCTCTATAAAATTCTTCTTGTCCTCCCATGTGGAATCTTCAGCGGGTAAGTTCTTCCACTTGATGAGATACTCTGAAATTGATCGATTTCGTAGCTGCCGGGTTCTTGTTTCGGTGACTGCTCCAGGTTCCAATATAATTTTTCCTTCCTCTTCAATTTCTGGCAATATTGTTTGAATTGAGATCTTCTGCAACTTTTGAATAAGTGGCCATACTTCTTCATCCTTCTTCCATTCATCCCTTGCTTCGTTTATCCAGTCTAGTTGGATAATAGAAATAGCACAAAACAATGCTTCCACATCCTCATCCTTTCTTGAGAGTGCATCTGCAACAAAATTTTGCTTCATTTTCTATAGATGATGTCAAAGTCATAACCCAACATATTTGTGGCACATTTTTTTCTCTTCTTCTAAAGAGAATAGTTGTTCTAAAAAGTATTTAAGACTATCATGATCCATTTTTACCTTGAAGTGTCTTCCCATTCGGTAAGGTCACCATTTCTTAAGTGGATGTAGTATTGCCAACATTTCCTTCTCATAAATAGCTTGCTTGAGATGCAACAATAAAAATACCAAATGTTATGAAACCAACTTGAAAAGATAGAAAAGATAGATCAACGCCTTAGAATTCAGCCTCTTCGAGGGGGCAACCTCCTTTACATTACACAAATGAACAATTCTTGGATGATTCAAATTAAGAGCTCCTTCTTATATATAGGGTTTTAAGGTGTCATAAATATTAGGCTTTGATTAACAATAATAATGTAATGTGACAATAATAACAATAGTGGGCTTCTATGGGGCACAATAGTAACAATATGGGGACTACATGGGTACATCAATATAATAAGGGGGTTGTACTAATAACAATAAGGGGTTACACTACTAGTATAGGGGCCTAACAAACGATACAAGAGGGTTTAGAATGGTGGGTGGCACCGAGACTGAGGTAACAGCCTGTTGGGAGGTCGAGTTCACAATGAATGGACCTAAAGTGGGCATGGCGTCGGATGCCCAAATAGGGTTATGGTAAAGTGATGAGGCACTAGGTGTACTAGAAACCAACTATGCCATAGGCACATAATTAGGTGGCACACTAGCGGGAATGCTCCCTGTATAGGGGAAACCTTCAGGAGGAAAAGGATGTTCTTCCTCCTCGACAGTGTGTGGCGTAGAAACTTCTGACTCTTCCGGAGAAGTGACAAGAGCATCACCTTCGGGTTCCACATCCAGGAACAAACAACGATGAACGACCGAAGAAGTACGAGGAGATAATTCCAAAGGAACACCCAGCTGATCTTACAGACTGTAAGGACACTACGGTGATATCACAATAGGGTCAAACAAAGGATTCGAAGGATAAATAACCAATCCAAGCTGATCGTTAGTGGCCGATGAACTCTAAGGAGTT
Source organism: Pinus taeda (assembly GCA_000404065.3). Classification (NCBI taxonomy): domain Eukaryota; kingdom Viridiplantae; phylum Streptophyta; class Pinopsida; order Pinales; family Pinaceae; genus Pinus; species Pinus taeda. The sequence goes on from APFE030387017.1 coordinate 109,549, forward strand.
TGAACGGGATTGTTCGGAGATTCTGGGCCAAGATCAGCAGATGACCCAGTATCTAAAGTAGGCGGAGGATGAGATGACAAAGGTTGAATGCTCAAAACAATTATGAGTTCAACACCTTGGTCCTTGAGTGACTCTAGTAACTCAAGAAATGACTCCTTAAGCAATCTTTCAGACAAAGGAGAGGAAGAGGAACTAGGTGAACCAGTTAGTTCAGCGACAGTGACCTTGCCTTAGTTAACAGAAAAGAGAGTGATAAACTTCGAGGCTTTTAAAATGTTCTTTAAGGGAAACTCACGATTTGGTTTAGAAAAGACTAACATGATGTTATCAGATCGTGGGCAATCAATTATTAAGACGCATAAACAGACCAGTGCTCTTTCATTTTTTAAGAGTCGAGAAAGAAACAAAGATGACTCTATCGCTTTTGATTGGAAACGAGCTCGAAAGGATAAGTGCTCGAATGATCTTTTAAGTTTAATGAGTCAAAAAGATCAAATGACTGCTCTGGATGATCTAGGTAAATAGGATTACCGCAATCGTGAACTGCAGAATACCTCCCAGCGAACCAAGAAGTACGAGCAAGAAATCTCCCCAAATGTTGTGTTCGATGTATCACGTTTGCAGGGCGGCCAACTCAGCTTCCTAAGGATAAAGGATTACAGCCTAGAGGGGTCTCTCATTATATACTCGATGGTACGGGGAGCACAAATTCGTACTAGTGTTGTCTAATGCCGAAGCTAACGAGAGTTGCTAGGTTTAAAGACGTCGGAACACGTCTCTATCCTAAACCTTCTAGATATGGTCATTAGATTTCAAATGTGCCTTAGGTTAATTGAGTTCATTTTAAAGTTTATCTTGAGTTATGTCTCAGTTTCCAGGACTTAGCGATGTGACTCGAAAAACCTTAAATGCAACTAAATGAGACAAGACCCTTTCAATTCGATGAATTGCTTACACTAGAGAGGATACAAAATACACAATCAAATGCAAACAACTAAGCAACTGAAAGCAAAATGGTCTTTCACTACTTCACTTTTTTTTTAAAATAAACTAATGAAAAATGCATTCCAATTCCTAATTTCCTGACAAGTACATTTCTAAGAGTGCTTTCAAAAGCAAGAGAGTTATTTTCCTTTTCAAATACCAATGCAATCCTAGTCTTTAATGATGTTGACTATCGTAGCATAATGATGCAACAAACTAGAATTTCATACTTTTTTGATGAAATGGCAAAATGAAATTTCACATGCAACAATGAATTTTTTTTTGAGACAATTATCTCTTCAAGCAAATGAAAACATGAAAACAGAGACTCTAATGAAGCACCAACTTTACCAAAAACATGACAAGCAATGTGATCCATGACGGAAAAGAAACGTTTAGACAAGCAAACGAAAACTTTTCAAACTTGTGTAATGGAGGTCAAAGTCGTAAAAGGACTGCAAACGAAATGTAAGGAGTAAGTACACCAACAACTCGACTCACTGAGTTCACAATCAACTGAATGGATGACAATCTAGATGCCCTAGTGTCACTAACCATCCAATGACTAAAGAAATCAAGTAGAAAGATGATAAGCCAACACACAAACAAAACCAAATGAAAAGCAACTTTCTAGTCAGTGAGAAAATGGTCTAAAAGGCGTACTGGGTTGAAATCATAAGAGTAAAACACACTGGCCCAGATTGGGGATACACCCTAATATTCACTTACAGGCATCGACGCGACTGCCTAACTAACAACAAGCACCAAAGGGAGGTTGGCGTGATTGTTTCTTAGCATATCGCATTGATCGACGCGACTGTTAGCGGATTAAACACGCTGAGCGAGGGAGCCAATGAAAAAAATAAAAAAATAAAAATAAAACACGGACCAAATCTGCTACTATGAATTTCAAACTCAGACGAGTAAGCAGAAGAAAAGAAACAGAACTAAAGGGAAAAAGTGGAACTAGAAAAGTTCACACAAAATCATGAAATCTCAAACAAGACAAATAGAAGGATTGGCTCCCCTGTATGGTCGCCAATTTGTGGTAAAGTAAAATTATGAGTGCGGACAAAAACAATTCCTTTACCCTGATAATGGGTCTAGCGACAACTAATACCTTCTATGGAATATTTCCTTAGGTTAGAACCAATTAAGAGGACCTACCTCTTAGTATGCTTATCCCGTTTGATGATGTCCTTGCTTGCTCGCTCCAGCTATCTCTTGGTTCCTTCTTCAAACACCTGAAACAAGTAAACAACAACAAATAACAACCGTGATAATAAACAAATTGTAATTCAACTTACTTAATAAGTCAAGAAAGATTAAACCATGAACATGTAAGATGAAACATCATGTAGGAAACCAATCAATAGTTGCATATATATTGAATCAAGAAGAGATTACAACCATTGTCTTGACGTTGTCATTCTCCTCCAACAAAACCAGGTTCCCACACACTTCTGCTAGCATTCCATGATGGCCTCAACAATAACAGTTTTAAGGCTCTTCCCTTTAGGCTTCACACTAAACCAAATTCACACTTATCCCTCACACAACTAGAGAGCTACAACTATGAATAGCTTGTTGTTTACTCCAAACTTAATTAGCACTAGCACACCAACATTAACACTAGCCTGTGCTTGGGAAAAAGGGAGGTTTATATAAGGTGAATGGATGGGAGATGGCTCCTCTTCTCATGGGAGAAGGTCTTATCTCTTGAGATAGTTCCATCATTATAGGGGAAAGGAGCCCAAACTGACATCCTCGACCCCATCCAGCCAAACCATTTACCAGACTTCCGTTATGAAGCTTCTAGAGCTGGAAGCGTCGACTCTTTATTTAAAAAACTTTCCATAAGAGGATTAGTGCGACTGGAACAAAGCTCAGTCGCTCCGGTTAGTGCTAGGGACAGTGTTAATCCCTACATATTGGCGCGAGGAGGATAAGGGCCATTAACGTCAGTCTTGTAAACTAGGAAAAATAGAAGATTCTAAGTAAATGGTGCAAAAGGAAATTGTTCTGCTCATGAAGAAGGACACAATGGGAGTTTCTTCATGAAGGGTAAGCATGTAGGGTTCACTGTAGAGGTCCTCCAGGATCAAGGAATGGAGAGTACAGGGATAGTGACAAAATTTTGTGTAACACATACCCCCTCCTAATCTTGGCCCAAAACGAAGTTTAGAAGGAGGTAGTTACAATGTTGACCAATCACCATGGTCTCAATATGGAAACGGGGTCTAAAATTTCACTTTCTTCCAACTTATTCAGAGCTTAAAATGGATAGCATCGTCTTGTTCATCTCTTTGAGACCTTTCCAACAATATAAATTTGATCTTGATACGACTTACGGATCAAAAGATACAACCATTAAAAGATAGGCCAATTACAACCTTACCACATCATTAATGATTCCCATGTGGCAATCACATAATAGTCTGTGTGTCGCTTGACGTGCGCACTCCACCATCATGGACAAATCCACATGGATAGTCGCAATCCTCCGGATAGTCGAAGGTTGGCCTTTTTGGCAAATAAACACGGTCACAATCAAACCACAACATTGACCCGACATGGTCGACCAACTCTTGGCCCCAACCTCACTAACTCGCTCAACCAAATGACTATGCCAAGGGCCCAATCTAACCTGAGCCCCAACTAACAGATGCTACCCAACTTACTGTAGGTTTGACTTGACTTTATGCCCTGACCTGACCAACATGACTGATTGACCTGACCCCCGACTTGGTGGGTCCCATGACAAATTCAAGCCTGTTTGGTGAGCCTTTGTACTTATAATTTTTATCATGTTCCTTCCTGGTTTTACACAAACGTTGTGACATTCAACTAACTCATTGAAAGTTGCACAATAGTTTTTAATGATGGAATTTGGATAAATGACATGCCAAGGAAGATGCACTCAGTGAATGTGCATTCAAGGGCATTTCTTGAAAATCACAAGGAACTCTAGCAACTCCTTCGCACAACATATAAACACGCCCCTTATAATCAATCAGATCACATACACAGAGAAAATAATTAGTTGTAACACCCTCCTCCCACATTTACCCAAGTTAACTAGTTCGTTCAAATGATATGTGATGAGAGGCTACTATGATGTGATTAAACTCCCCATGTACAGTTAAGGAAGTGGAACCAACGTAACCAAACCAAACTTACCTTCCACACATGCTACAAAACCTTCAGGAGCCAAACAACCCTTCCTAGTGGCCAACCCCTGAGAAAACTTGACATTTCACTGATCTGGACCCTCAACCGCTCCCATGACAAGCCATGGATGTGACTGAGGCCTTACAGTCGCTCCCACAGAAAGGCATGCCAGCGACTATGGACTTTTTCAGGCAGTTTTGTGCCAGTGACCCTAGATTCTGAACCACTTTTTCAGGGTTAGGTCTTAGACCACTGCCCATAATTTCATGAAGCTTCCAGAAATGAATAATAACAATGAAAGAAAGATACTAATGTAATCACTGATACAAGTGCTTGATCAAATCCTTACTAGTCATGATAGGAATTTCGTCAAACATGTCACAAATATGTAATCTATATCTCATAACAATATATTTGAGCATAGGGGTATCATACTTACCTGAGATTCGTAAGGAAGTAGTGTTGCCTTATCACAATAGTTGCATTATCATTTATTATGAAATATATTCATTGTACATTCAACTACTAATAAAAACATGATGAGATGCATACATCATGTCTGTTATAAAACATACTCATAATCAACATATAATCAACATAAATAACAAGGATATAACAACCATAAAATCCACATATATGCCAATACATTTACACATGAGATATTAAGGAGAAGAAGCTCTTATTAATGAATGCAAAATCCAACTAGGTATGGGAGTTCCACGAACCACCCGACCATATATTGGCTGAACCAAATCTTTCTTTTATCCAATCACCCCTGTGCCATATTCCAAGCATGAATCTGGGACTCAAAACCAAACCAATCTAGGTTTCCTTGAGCTTTACCACAATCCCCACCGGATCACTAGGCCCTAAACAAGCATGGATGCCACTGGGTTTTTCCACCTACAATGTGAGAAATTTTCATGCCTCCTAGTCTCTAGGATTTACTGTATATCTTGTCATTCACCAGTCGAGGATTCCTAAGCCCTAATCGAGACTCGACCCTCTAGGCTTTTTTGTATATCTTGCTATTCACTGGTTGAGAATTCCTAGGCCCCATCGAGGTCACACACCTCTAGGCTTTACCGTATATCCGGTCATTCACCGGTCGGGTATTCCTAGGCCTACCAAGGCACACAACATCCGACTTTACCGCAATCTCACCTTCTTTGATCCAGGGATTCCTAGGCCTTGTGTTTTCTTCTTTCATAGACCACCTCACTCAGTTTCAAAACCATTTGAAAATCCATCTCAACCAAATACAAGAGAACCCACCACACCATGGTTATCCGGAAATGGCAAGGCAAGGCTGAAGAACATTGTCACACTTGGGAAATCCCATATCAATGACAATAAGAGAACCAAAATACAAACATGCATGTACCATGCATGCCAACTCTAGCAAGGAAATCACACATGCAAATTGATACCTACAAGTAATCCCGTTGTAGTTGCTTGATTTTTCTCTTCCTTGCTTTATCTTTACTTCCCTTTTCCTTCTTGGTCCTTCCTTTGCTTTCCTTGATCCAATGCTAGAGTGCTTCAAGAATGCTCTAAGTGTCCAAGAGTGAGAGAGAGAATAGAGAGCGCTCCAAAACTTAACTGACAAAAGATACCAACTGATCCTCATAAGCATTTTTATTAATGAGGCCTCTAATTTCTTCACTTTTCCAATATTTTCCTTCACTTTCCTCCTCACATGCAATCTGTGACCTTTCACCTTGCTTTTCTCCTATTTTTATTATTTTCATTGCAAATAAATGCCACTTGCCTTTCCAAAGCCTTAATCATTGCCTTTGTCAATTTTCTTTAGCCATAATAAACCAAATGAACACCCACACTAGGATGTTTTGCCCAACATTCAACTTGGAATACGTGTCCCATGACCATGGTTATTATTTTTCTTTTATTAATTTTATTACATGGAATTTTTACCAAGGTTGTTACATTAGCAAGCGATCCAATAAACCGTATTCATCAATTTCATGAAAGAAAAACAACTATTTATGCTCACGCAACATTTTCAAGAATTTAACCATTCTTCAAACTTGCACACTCGAAATCAAATATCCATTAACAAACAGGAATTCACATTCCTTAATATCAGTATGACCATTGATTCATTACCATGCACATGTACATGTCATTCAAACATGAGGAGCATAATTAAATACGTATATCATGTGGCAAATAGGTTGGCAAATGAGAGTGAGACTTCAACTCTCCACCCAACCATAGACAAGATACAACCACTATTACTTGTAGCTATCACTCCCGAGCTAAATTCCAAATCTTAAGGAGAAGTGCTTTCTGAGGGAAAACTTCAACCAATAAACAACTGAAATAGGATACCACAAAACCACTTTGCCTCCCTCCACTAGCTACAAAAAATTCCACTCAATCTTTTCAGAATTTTTATACATAATAAACATCCATGCCAGGATTGTACAATATAGAGAGTTCGACTCACATTCGGGAGAGGAGAGTCCACAAATAAGGAAGTATCAACAATGGATAAGCTATTGTAGGAGCATAGAAGCCATATCTAACAGATAATTCATTAGTGAGAGCAAGCAACAAAGGCTAAGGTTTTGGAAAGGCAAAATGGCATTTTTGGCACAATTATTTATGAAAATAATGGAAATTAGGAGAAAAGGGAGGTGAAAGGTCACAGGTTGCATGTGAGGAGGAAAATGAAGGAAGTAGAGGCCTCATTCATAAAAAGGCTTATGAGGATCAATTGGTAACCCATTGTCAGTTCAATTTTGGAGCTCTCTCAATATTCTCTCTCTCTCTCTTTCATAGTCTTAGAGGGTGTGACATACTTGGATTTTTGGAGCAAGACAACAAAGGAAATGTAAGAAAGAGCAAAAGGCAAAGGAAAAGCAAGAAATTGCAAGAGGGCATCGGGGTTAGCAGCTACATCATATTTGCTTGCAGGTACCGAGTTACATGTATGTTTCCTTCACTAGTTTTTCCATGCATGGAATATGCATGTGGATTTTTGGTTGTAATCTGCCATTGGCATGGAGGATAGTCAGGATTGGAAATGGATTGCATTGCCTTGACATTTCCTGGATAGCCATGGTGATTGTGGGTTTACTTTCATTATTTTGTTTTGGCCGATTCTCATGTTTCCTTACCTTGGGTTGAGTTATTAGTCTTGGAAGCCCTTGTTGGACAAACGCTCTGGAAGACCTGTAACAACTTGGGTTGAGTTACTAGTCCTAGAAGTCTTGGTTGGACAAACACTCTTGAAGCCCTTGGTGTGTTGAGTTACTAATCCTGGAATCCCTTGTTGGAAAAACGCTATGGAAGCCCTGAAGCTCTGGGTTGAGTTACATGTCCTGGAAGCCTTGGTTGGACAAATGCTCTGGAAGCCCTGGAAGGCTTGGATGGAGACCAATCTGATGATGGTTTTTTCATATCCGACCGTGAGATGGAATCATTATTTGATGGGTTGAGGTGGATGGCCTCTGGAAGCCCTCGATGAGTTTTGATTGATGTGTTTTATGAGATCCCACATTCATGCTTGGAATATGGCATGAGGATGAATGACTGAAGAGAGATTTGGCTCAGCCATTATATGGTTGATTAGAACATGGAATTCCCATCCCGGGTTTGGATTTTGCATCATTAATGAAAGTTTATTTCTCCTAATATTTCTATGAGAATTTTGATTGATTGTATGTGGTCTATATGGTTGTAACTTCATGAGTATTTTTGTCCCTATTATGCTGGTTATGTATGTGTTTTATGGCAGCAACCATGTATGGATTTCCTCATGTTTTTACTTACAATTGAATGATTAATGTATCTATGACCTAATGGATGGAATGGCAGTTGATGTGTTAAGGCATCAATGGTTCTTAGCGATTCTCATCTAAGTATGATACCATTATGCTCATAACTATGAATTACACTTGTAGATTTCACATTTGCAATATGTTTGACGAAATGCTTGTCATGGCTAGTAGGGGTCCAATTAAGGTCTTGAAAAAGTATTTGCTTTAGTACTATCCTTTCCATGGTATTTTACTCATATGAAGAGATGGTTCAATTATGGGCAGTGACCTGGGCTTGAAAAAGTGACTCAAATCCCGGAATCATTGGCATAGCACTGACAATTTTGGTCTTTAGTCGTTGCCAGGCAAGCCTGTGAGAGCGACTTTGTGTTTATGGTTGCACTCATGCCTATAGCATGGGAGCGACTATGCCTTAAATTGCCCAAAAGCTCAGTGGGACCCCAAGGCAAGCTACCTAAAGTATTGGATTGGTTCCCGAGGGTCATGTACCTAATACTTAATGTTTGTATGGTGTGTTTTCATCGGTTCCACTTCCTTAACGTGACTTAGGAGGTCAAATCATATCATAGTGGCCTCTCGATGCATGTTTACCCCGGCTGTCCGGTTGCTTGGGTAGATGTGGGAGGGGGGTATTACAGAGTGGTATCAGATCATGGTTCACCCCTCGAACTAGAAGGGCTATGTGTTGGTCATGCATGCATGTCAGTTGCATGTGTGTATCTTTCCCTTGCATTCAATGTGCTTATTGCATTTGCATGATGTTTTTCATGGTTGTAGTGATGTTGTCATGTGAAATTTGAGGTGTTATTGTGGAATGCATCGTTGTGAGTGCATGACTAGTTACATGTCGATTTATGTTGCTTACATGTATCATTGTAGTATGCTTGGTTACATTCTTGTATGCTTGGTTGCATCAATCATTCTTGTAGGTTTGATTTCAAATATTGTTCATTCATGCTTGGTCATATGTATTTATGCATATGTGTGGATGGTTATGCATCACTTATGCATGTCCCTATTTGCATGTGGTAAAGTGTATACTGACGTAATGATGGTGGTTGTCATGCATGAGTTCATGGTTTGTGTTGTTGTTGAGGTTATGCATTGGTGACTGGACCCTAGCTAGAATGACGGTTGTATGGTCGTATGCTTATGTTTTATGCCTTTATATGTTGTCGTGATTATGTTATACATGTATCACACTGATTTGTTGACCTTGCAGCCAAGGTATCCTCCCCGAGTTATACTAAGGTACGTTGGTTTATTATGATTTGGTTTAGCTTACATGATATACCTTGGACGAAAATATCAAATGGCTAGCAAGATGGTTGACTATAAAGACTCTCCCTATGAATTAGAAGAGAAGTATAGTGTTGGGAACTCTTCCGACTTGGTAGTGACACTGAGAAGATTAAAGGAAGAAATAAGGAGTTGTAAGGCAGATAATGACAGAATCATACAGGCACATGAAAATTTAGCAGAGGTAAATTTAATCATACTTGAGAGCCTTCAGATCTTGTCAGATTTGCAACGACAGGGACCACTTCGGATCAACCATGAGCAGGAAGATAGAACTAATGGGGCATATGGTAGTAGATCGCATGGTGATCACAGATCATATAGAGATGACACAAGCAAAGATGGAAAATTGTTGGACACTCCGGAAAGGAGAAGGGATAGACATAGGTATGATTATAGTTCTGATTCAGATAACCACTATGATCGTCATCAATATCATCCTTACAGGAGGAGTGATAAGGGGTATTTTCCATATGAGTTTAAGAAAGCAAAGCCACCTACTTTTGATGGAGAGGTAAAGAAATCACAAGATGTAGAGGCATGGTTTATAGGCATGAAGAAGTTCTTCAGATTGCATGACTATTCAGAGAACATGAAAGCTAGAGTGGCTACATTGAGTCTCAAAGGAAAAACAAACATTTGGTGGGAAGATGTGAAGAATGTGAGGGGTATAAATGAGGAAGATTTGACTTGGAGTGAGTTTGAGCAGCTATTGAAGAAGAAGTATTTGTCGGAAGGATACTTTGATGACAGGGCGAAAGAATTTTATAAGTTAAAGTTGGGATCCATGACAAATGATGAGTACACTAGCAAATTTTTGGAGTTGTTGAGGTATGTGCCTTACCTCAAGGAGGAGAAGGCTAAGATTTAGATATTCGTTAGTGGATTTCCAATTGCATTCAAAAATAGGATTGAGTTTGACGAACCTAGATCATTGAAGGAGGCCATCCGAAAACTGAAGCATTATTAAGAACAATCGAAGCGCAAAATTGAGACTAAGCCAGACTGGAAAGGTAATGCAAAGAACCAAGGAAAATGGGACAAGAAGCGAGTATGACCATAGGACACAGGTAATAAGGAGAATGTTGCACCACCTAAGAAGTTTAATACATCAGATAGAGGACAAGGATTCTGACCAGGAGAACTGAATAAGGAGACAGGTTGGAATCCTATAGAGTGTTGGACTTGTGGCAAGGATCATCACAGGAGAGATTGTCCACAAAATCAAGATGGTAGACCTCATATATACAGTGCACAAAAGGCGTAGACCATTGGGGATGTTGGTCAAAGTGTTCCACGTATCTATGCAGCATTGGATAACAAACATGCATAGCATCAGGCATTTATCATTGAAATGGATGGTAAGCTTTCTGATCAAGTTATTTCTATTTTGATTGACCCTAAATCTAATTATAGCTATGTTATTCCTAACTTGGTGGATAAGTGTGGTTTGAGTAAGGAATTGCATGAAGAGTCTTGGTTAGTGCAGTTGGCTACAAGTACGAAGAAACGAGTTCATCATTGGGTAATAACTTGTGCATTTGACTTGAATGGTATGCCTACTACAACACATTTGAATGTATTACCATTGGGTTCATACAATATGTTGTTGGGCATGGACTAGTTGTATCTTCATAGAACCAAGGTAGATTGTTATGACAAAGCCAATGAGTGTGTTGATGACAATGGAGAACCAAGAGTCTTATAGGGTAATAAGAAAGCTATATCAGTTAGGATGGTGACAACTATGCAAGTAAAGCGTAGTCACAGGAAAGGGTGTATGTTATTTGCAGTACACATATCTAGTGATAAGAGTAAGGAGGTTGAGGACGCATATGTGTTGAGAAGATACCTAGTTTTATAGCATTTCAGGGATGTGTTTCCTGAGGACATTTAAGAGTTACAACCTCAGAGGGAGGTAGACTTTTCTATTGAGTTAGTTCCAGGGGAAGCTCCAATATCAAAAGAACCTTATAGGATGAGCACACCTGAGTTGGTTAGGTCAAAGTTGCAGTTAAAGAAAATGTTGGACAAGGGATACATTAGGTCAAGTGTATCACCTTGGGGCGCACTGGTCTTGTTTGTGAAGAAGAAAGATGGTACCCTCAAATTATGCATTGACTACAGGCAGTTGAACAAAGTGACTATCAAGAATAGGTAAACTTTGTCGAGGATTAATGACTTGTTCAATCAGCTGAAGGGGACAACGGTGTTCTCAAAGATCGATATGAGATCCGGATACCATCAAGTACGCATCAAAGAAGAGGACATTTACAAGACTACGTTCAGGACCAAGTATGGGCATTATGAGTTTGTTGTTGTTCCATTTGGCTTAATTAATGCTCCAACTACATGCATGTGCTTGATGAATAGTGTGTTGCATCCATTTTTCGATAAGTTTGTTATTGTGTTCATTGATGATATACTGGTATATTCTAAAAATGAGGAATAACATGCTAAGCATTTAGCAACAGTGTTGAGGTTATTGAGAGAGCATCAGTTGTATGCTAAGCTTAGCAAGTGTAGTTTCTTTCAGACTGAGGTACACTACTTGGGGCATGTTGTCTCCAAGGAGGGCATTGTAGTAGATCCAAAAAAGATAAGGGCCATCATGGAGTAGGTTGCTCCTAAGAGTGTGGATGAGGTGAGATATTTCATGGGTTTGGCAGGATATTACAAGAGGTTCATAAGGAACTTCTCGCAAATTTCTTATCCCATTACATCATTGCAAAGGAAAGATAAGAAGCTCGAATGGACTAAGGAGTGTGAGGCTGGATTTGAGCAACTTAAGTAGTTGTTGACACATGCACTTGTATTACAGATTGCAGATCCAGACAAAGAGTTTGTGGTATGCACAGATGCTTGCAAAAGAGGGCTTGGTGGAGTCCTTATGCAGGATGGACAAGTGGTATGCTATGAGTCCCAAAAACTAAATGAACATGAGTAGAACTACCCCACACATGATTTGGAGTTGGCAACGATCATACATGCATTGATGATGTGGAGACACTATCTTCTTGGAAGGAGGTTTGTACTTATGAGTGATCACATTAGGTTGAGGTATTTGTTTGACCAGTTGAATCTGAAAGCCACACATGCTAGATGGTTGGCCACAATCAACGAGTTTGATTTCAAGATCAGGTACATCAAAGCTAAAGAGAACAGGGTGGCAGATGCTCTCAGCAGATAGGTACATGTACATCACTTAGCATCCATGAGCTCCTATGGGACAGACTTACAGGATAGGATCTTATAGGCAGGTCAGCAAGATGTTAGGTATATGGAGCTTGTGCGCAGGTTGCAGCTGGGTACCGGTACAGGTACAAGTGCAAAGGGTATGGATAATTGTCTCACAGCAGATGAATTGGCTAGGTTCCGAAACATGATATATGTACCAGACAATAGTGAGCTCAAAAAGATGATCTTGAGGAAGTTTCATTCGAAACCTTATTTAGGTCACACAGGTTATCATAAGACATTTACTGCAGTGAAGAGATTTTACTGTTGGATGAATTTGAAGAGGGATGTAGCAGATTTTGTGGCTAGATGTTTTGATTACCAACGAGTGAAAGTAGAGTGTAAACATCTAGGTGGACTGCTATAACTGATTGTGATTCTTGAATGGAAATGGGAGGTTATTTCCATGGATTTCATCACAGGGTTATCTAAGACAGTGAAAAAACATGATTCCATCATGGTCATTGTGGACAAAATAACAAAGGTTGCACACTTCATTCTAGTGATGTCCACGTTCTGAGCTAGTGATGTGGCATAGGTACTCATCAGAGATGTTGTTAGACTACATGGTGTTCCAAAGAAGATTGTGTCAGACAAGGGTACAAAGTTCACTTCCAAGTTTTGGAAGGAGTTATTTGCAGGTTTAGGCACAGAGTTGGCCTTCAACACAGCTTATCATCCGCAAACAGATGGACATACACAGAGGGTCAACAAGATATTGGAGGACATGTTGAGGATGTATGTGATGCATCAATAGATGAAGTGGGAAGAGTATCTCCCTTTGGTTTAGTTCACGTACAACAACGGTTATTAGGGGTCATTCGAGGATGAGTCCTTTTGAGGCATTGTATGGGTGAAGTTGTAACACTCCCATTAGTTGGAGTGATCCAGTTGACAAGGCGTTGATTGGACCAGATATGTTGGCAGACATGGAATGAGAAATGCAGGTGATCAAGAGGAATCCAAAGGCAACACAGGATAAGTAGAAGAGTTATGCAGATAGGAACAAGTTATTCAAGGAATTCCAGGTTGGGAAACAAGTGTACTTGCACATCAAACTAAAGAAGAGCTCCTTGCAGATTAGATCATATGCCAAGTTGGCACCATGGTTTTGTGGACCCTTCAACATTATTGACAGGATTGGGCTATTAGGCTATCGAATTGCACTGCCTTCGACAGTGAAATTCCATGATTTTTTCCATGTATCATTACTTAAGAAGTATGTTAAAGATGTTGATCATGTGATTGACTGGTCTATATTGCAGGTGGAACCAGATGGAGAATTCCAGCTGGAGTTTTAGTGTATATTGCAGAAAAAAGGTGCTCATGCTCTGGAACCGAGCAATCGAGCAAGTTAAAGTGCAATGGAAGCACTTTGGGCCCGTTGAAGCTACATGGGAGATGGCGGATCAGATTCGGGCTATGTATCCTTGTTTTCCAACTGAGGCAAAGTAACTTCGATATGGTGGTTTGATATATGCTTAGATATGGTGTTTCGTATTTGTTTTGATATATGCTTTGGTATATGTTTTGGGATATATTTTTTGTAATGGTGCTATATGTACACATGTATATGGATGTAAATACCACTATGTGCTATGATATAAAGCTTCATTATGCGGTATGAGTGTCATGTTATGATCAGGTACTCAAGTTTGTGCTCAAAAACCAAAGTTTCAGAATTATGTTAAACACAACTTCAAATCTAAGAGCTCGTCATTCTAATTCCAATGGTGTGAACGACACTCAAGTCTGAGCTTGTATGCGGAAGTTAGAGCAAGTCAAAGTTCAAGTTTGTCTTGTTTACATGGCAAGATTGGATGACGTGGCAAAGCCCTTCGGTGAATGAGGAGGCGCTAAGTGGCAGGCTGCCCTTGGCCCCTACATTTTGTAAATCGCAGTCGCACGCAGAAAGGTGTTACAAATCGGCCCCATAATAGCCAGCGTTGCGATGCGACAAGGCAATCGCAAATCGCAATTGGAATCGGCGAAGGGAGTGAAGTACGACAGAATCATCCCCCGACGAGGTTTGGGTTGTGATGCAACCAATCGCTATCACAAAATCACAAGCGGTGGATAGGTCTCAAATATGTATAAAACCCAGGTTATCTGCCAAATTACGAAATGCGATAAAGTCCCCGGATGCGATGCCACTCTAAATTGTGATTTAATATCCCATTGGGTCGGCGATATCACAATCGCAAATCACCTGTTTCTATTCACAAACCATAAGCCTGCAACACTTGACGATTGCGATTTGTGATAGGACTGGCAGTTTATGGCCCACAATGCGGTGAAATATTCGCCCGGTTAGTGGATTTTGGAGCGAAATATGGGAGTTTCTTCCGATTTTGGAACAATTTGTGGAACAAATAGTGGGAGAACTAGGAGAAGTCATAACTTCTTCAATTCTTATTCAAATTGGTTGTAAAAAGAGTAAATTCTAGCAGTTTTGGCAATTATGAACTTATTGAGATAGGTTTCAGAGAAATTTGAGCATTGTAAACACACTTTTGTTGTAATTTTTGACCATAATAGAGAGGCCAAAGCATTGGAAGGTGGACCAAGGAGACATAGCCCAGGAGGGGTGAACTCCTCATCAAATCTATGTGTTGTGTGTTGTATTTTGATGTTCTTTGTTGTTATTTTGTTGTTGTTCAACATATTTTTTTATGTTAAATTATTTATATCATTTACATAAGAAACTCTCATGGGAATAAGTTAATTAAGCAAACATGGTGAATCCTTAAGCACTTGATAAGCAAATGATAAGCATCTTGGGTTTTATTCTGAATGGGGAATTAGCACAACATTAATAATCTACTCCATTTCAGATTAAGTTGGTATCAGAGCACTGGTTTTTGCTTACCAGATTTGTTTGTGCAAAGGAGTATTGTTTGCTACTTTTGTGTCATGCTAACAAGGTTAAAACTCAAAATAGGTGAAGGAAACCTTATTGGAAGCCTTGAAGTTGGGTCAAGGGGAAGAAGAGCAAGGTTGCCACAATCTCCAACACCAGTTCAACCTCAAGTTGTAGTTAAGACTCTAGAGGTCATGTCTCATGAAGGAGAACCTACAAACATGACATAAGATGAGAAGACCTTCAGAAAGGCTTTCTTTGATACGAGAGAGATGGTGAATGTCCTTTATGAAGATAGGAATAGCAGGTTTCAAGGAGAAAGCTCCAAACCTCCCAATGGAGAAGATTCTTCAGGAGAAGGTAATGGAAAAAGAGGTAATGGGAATTGAAACAAACCTCCACCCTCTCCACCATCTTCCTCATCTATTTCTTCGCAAGCATCTTCACACTCTTCCACTAATACAACCCTTAATCATACTCATCATCATTCTTCAAAAGGAACTGGTAAATCACCTTTTCTAAAACATGATGTTAAATTCGAGTTACCCATGTATAATGGTGAAGTGAATGCGAAAAAGCTTGATAATTGGATTCATGAGTTGGAGGTGTATTGTGGATTTCAGAACCTTCAAGAGGATGTTATCAAAATTCAGTTGGCTTCATTGAGAATGGAGAGTGCAACACTCATTTGGTGGGAAGTAAGGACTCAATACTACACAAAAAAAACATGGTAAGATCTCTATTACTTGGTTTGATTTCATTGTTGCTATAAAAATACAATTCTACCCTTTTGCTCATATGCAAAAAACTATCATGAATTGGCAAAAATTCACACAGTTAAAAGGTCAAAATGTGCAAGAGTATACTCACGAGTTTAGGAGAAGAGCTCTTATGTTAGGAGTAGACTTATAGTCACAAGATACTTTTCTGAAATACATAGGAGGTTTGCATAGCTATCTTTGACACACCATTCTTATGTTTAATCCCATGAATCTTGATGAGGTTTGTGTTCAAGCTACACACCTCGATGCAAGAGGGAAAAATGTACAAGAAGAAGGTAAGGAGAGGCCATTCCAAAGTGGTGAAAAAGGAAAGAAATCTAAAGGAAAGCAGAAGAAAAATGCTTTTGTTAAGAAAGAAGGGGAGAAACCCGTGTGCAAGAATTGTTCCAAAGAGGGCCACGATGAAGCGCATTACTGGAAGCTTCATCCTGAATTAAGACTGAATAAATTTAACGATAAAGGGAAACAAAAGACAAACATTGCTGTACAACAAGACTTGGGTTCCAACTCAGGTGATGAAACAAATATTACAACGACAGTCACTAAAGAAAATGCTGTGGCAAAATCAAGAAAAGAGGAATCCATGTCAAGCACCATCGCAACAAATAACTCCAACAACGCTTCAAATGAATAAAACATAATTGAGTTGTTCCATATCAGAGTTATTTCCAAACACACCAAAGTTGATACGTTGTTTAACAGTGGATCCTAGGCAAATTTAATTTCTACAGACTTGGTCAAGAAGTTGAATCTGGAAATCACACCTCATCATAAACCATATTCGTTGGTTTGGATAACCAAGGATGCAAATCTTCAAGTCACAAGGAAATGTGTTTTCAGGTTTCTATTACTGCCAATTTCGTTGATGAAGTCAAATTAGATGTAGTGTCGCTGGATATTTTTGGAATTCTATTGGGAAGCCCGTATACGTATGATCGAAAAGTTGTTTTCCATATATTTGAGAATAAATATCATTTGTTCAAAGATGAAGTGGAGTATATTGTGATATCCCATCATAGAAATATTTATCTATCTTTAGCAATTACATGGCAAATGAAGCCACTGGTCAATTCCAGTAAGAATCTCGTGCTCCTTATGATCAAGCAGAAGAATAACATGGAGCGTGAATCCTTCGCAGGTTGTGACGTGAAGCTGAAAGTCAAATTGGTTGATGTGGTCAATCAATATGGAGATGTGTTTCAAGAACCTAAGGGATTGCCACCAAAAAGGGGAATTCAACACGAAATTCAGCTACAACAAAACTTTCCACTACCAAATATCGGTATGTATCGAATGTTAATTCTGGAAAGTTTAGAAATTAAGAAACAAGTCCATGAATTGTTAGATAAAGGTGTAATTTGTCCCTCTACTTCGCCATGTGTTTCACCAATTGTTTTGGTACCCAAGAAAGATGGAACCTAACGCACATGTGTAGATTATCGGGCTTTGAATAAAATTACCATAAAGAATTGATACCCATTGCCCAGAATAGATGATTTGCCAGATTAGTTGAAGAATGCAAAATATTTCACGAAATTAGACTTGAGAAATGGATATCATCAAGTTAGAATAGTTGAGGAGGATATTTGGAAGACTGTTGTTAAAACCAAACAAGGATTGTTTGAGTGGCTGGTTATGCTTTTCGGTCTTTGCAACGCTCGAGCTACATTCATGAGAGTT
Source organism: Pinus taeda (assembly GCA_000404065.3). NCBI lineage: Eukaryota > Viridiplantae > Streptophyta > Pinopsida > Pinales > Pinaceae > Pinus > Pinus taeda. The sequence continues at coordinate 127,368 of APFE030387017.1, forward strand.
ATGAATGATGTTTTAAAATCCTTTCTTGATGAGTTTGTAATTGTTTATTTAGATGATTTTTTTATATTCAACAAATCACGAGAAGAGTATTTCAAGCACGTGAGGAAAGTGTTGGATGTCTTGAAAAAATAACAGTTGTTTATGAAGATGTCTAAATGTGGATTCGAGAAAACTTCCTTAGTGTATTTGGGCCACATAGTTGGAGGAGGTGAGCTGAAGATTGACCCCTCTAACGTTTTGGTCATTTTGAATTGGCCAATACCCAAATCAGTCACAGAAATAAGGAGTTTTCTGGGAGCAACGCAGTACTGGAGGAAGTTCATTGCTAATTTCTCTTCCATAGCAGCTCCACTACATGCTTTGTATAGAGTGAAGGTTGTCTTCCAATGGGGAGGCAACCAACAAAACTCATTTGATGCTTTAAAACAAAATATCAGTTCAGCCCCAGTTTTAGCATTGTCGGATTTGAAACAACCATTTGAAATACAAACCAATGCAAGTGACTATGCCATGGGTGCAGTTCTTTTACATAATGGTAAGCCCATTTCATTTCATTATGAGATTTTTAATGGTGTTTTTATTAACTATCCTATATATGATAAAAAGTTTTACGCATTGTTGCAAAGTGTGAAGAAATGGAAGCATTACTTAATGGGAAAAGAAACAATTATTCACACCGATCATCAACCTTTGCAATATCTACAATCTCAAACAAAATTGTAGCCATCAAGGCACTTTCGTTGGATGGGATTCTTATAGCAATTCCACTTGGTAATCAGGTACAAGAAAGGTATTTATAACAAAGTTGTTGATATTCTTTCTAGGCCGGTTGTTAATGTAGCCATTTTACTCAAGAATCATTATGTTTTACCTGAAAGTTACGTTGAACAATACGCACATGATGCTGACTTTCAAGAGGTATATTCAAACTTGAGTCAAGGCCACCAAGTTGAGGAATTAGACTACCATGTACATGATAATCTATTGTATCATTTGGGAAAACTTTGTGTTCTGCAAGGAGAGAGAGTAAATGTCACAAGGGAAGCACACACTTCTCTTATTGCTGAACATTTCAGTGTAAGTAAAACAATGGAAAATCTTCAAAGGTACTCTTACTGGCCTCGTATGCTTGAAAGTGTGTCACATTTTATCAGAGGTTGTTCATTGTGTGCAGTCAGTAAGCCTAGTAATAGGAAACTAGGATTGGTCACACCACTTCTAGTGCCTTCACGTCCATGGGACTATGTTATTATGGATTTTGTACAAGGTCTTCCTTTATCAAGAAAAGGTCATGATTATCTGTATGTAGTTGTGGATAGGTTCAGCAAGGTGTGCATATTAATGCCTTGTAAAAAACAAATTACAGTTGAACAAACAACTCAACTTTTCTTTCAAAATGTATGGGTTCATTTTGGATTACCTACTTCTATTATTAGTGATCGTGATTCCCGATTTGTTGAGAATTTTTGGTCAAATTTATGGAACTTGATGGACACCAAGTTGAAGAAAAGTACAGCCTTCCATTCACAAAACAGATGGTCAAACTGAAGTGGTTAATAGGACAGTTATTCATTTGCTAAGAGGATATTGCAGCAAACATCCTAAGTTATGGGATGAACAATTGCATTATATTCAACATGCTTACAATCGAGCAAAACACTCTTCTACTCTAACTTCACCTTTTGAGGCATGTCTTGGTTATTTGCCTAAATCGCCTTTGGATTTCATCTTTGAGAAAGATGTTGCTGTAGATGGACACAGTGACATAGACAGAGCAAAGAAACTCATTGAGTAAATTCAGTTGATTCGCCAAACAGTTCAAGAACAACTAGAAAAGAGTCAAGGCAAGTATAAGGCAAGGTATGATAAGCATCATGTGGATTTAAGTATGGGGGATTACGTAGTGCATTATATTAGATATCATTTTTGGGATTCAACTGCGTTAAGTAAGTCATTCAAACGTATGACCATTTCCATGAGAAGTAGTCGTAACTGACTAATTTCTCATGATTTTTGAATAGTTCACTTAGCACTCATTGCATCGGGTGATGCTCACAGGGGTGAAGAAGTGGGATTGAAACTAGTGAAATGTGGAGAACGAATCACATAGCATCAATCATCACTTCCGGGGCTTGCACCCGGTAACCACATCATGTGGATTATTAGTTTCAAGTAGGTGATGAAGTTTGGCTTTACATTAGCAAGGAAAGGCTTCAAGGTGAAGGTAAAAAGCTGAAACCAATCCGTTATGGTCCATTTAAAATTATGGAAAATATTTGTAATAATGCTTTCAAGCTTGATTTGCCTTCATATATGCAAATTTACCCCGTTTTTAATGTTGAAAATTTGAGATTGTATAAGCCTCCTTTGATTGAAGATTAAGGAGAAAGTGTACAAATTTCATTAATTGAAGACTTTTCTCCAGAATTACTTGATGTGCTTCAGCAAGACACTATATTTGACAGAAGAACAAGGCAACAAAAAGAGGAAATGTTGATTATCTTTGAGTGGGTCTCAAAGATACAAATCCATCAAAGGCCAAATGGATTGAAGAGGGAAAGGCAAGGGAACAATACCCTCACCTATTCAATAACTGAATATAATATTTTGGGGTCCGAAAAGCTTCCAATGGGGAGGAATGATTAGGTGCTCAAGTTTATGCTAAAAAATAAAAGTGTCATAATTTTGTTAACCTCGGCTTCAGATTGAAGAGCTCGTCATTCTTATTCCAATGGTGAAAATGACACTCAAATCCGAGCTCGTATGCAGAAGTTAGAGCAAGTCAAAGTTCAAGTTTGACTTATCTACATGGCAGGATTAGATGACGTGGTAAAGCCCCTCAACAAATGAGGAGGCGCCAAGTGGCAGGCCGCCATTGGCCCCCGCATTTTGTAAATCGCAGTCGCAGGCAAAAAGGTGTTACAAATGTGACCCATAATAGCTAGGGTTGCGATGCGATAAGGCAATCACAAATCGTAATCGCAATCGACAAAGGGAGTAAAGTACGACAGAATCGGCCCCCAACAAAGTTTGGGTTGCAATGTAGTCAATCACTATCGTAAATCGTAAGTGATGAACAGATCTCGCATATGTATAAAACCTCGGTTATTTGCAGAATTGTGAAATGCAATAAAGTCCTCGGATGCGATGCACGATATTGCAATCGCAAATCGCTTGTTTCTATTCACAGACGATAAGCCCGCAACACTTGCTGATTGCGATTTGCGATATGGCCGACATGTTATGGCTTGTGGTGCTGCGAAATATTCGCCCAATTAGTGGATTTTGGAGCGAAAATGGGGGTTCCAATCGGTTTTGGAGCAATTTGTGGAACAAATAGTGGGAGAACTAGGAGAAGTCATAACTTCTTCAGTTCTTATCCAAATTGGTTGAAAAAAGAGTAAATTCTAGCAGTTTTGGCAATTCTGAACTCATTGAGACAGGTTTCAGAGGCATTTGTGCATTGTAAACACACTTTTGTTGTAATTTTTGAGCATAATAGAGAGGTCCAAGCATTGGAAATTGGACCAAGGAGACGTAGCCCATGAGGGGTGAACTGCTCATCAAATCTCTATGTTGTGTGTTGTATTTTGATGTTATTTGTTATTATTTTCTTTTTGTTCAACATATATTTTATGTTAAATTGTTTATAACATTTACATAGGAAACTCTTGTGGGAATCAGTTAATTAAACAAACATGGTGAATCCTTAAGCACTTGATAAGCAAATGATAAGCATCTTGGGTTTTATTCTAAATGGGGAATTGGCACAATATTACTAATATGCTCCATTTCAAATCATGTGTTGGGGCCTTCGTTTTAATTTTGTAAAGGTTTTGTTCAATTTTGGCTGACCAAATAATGAGGAGGAAACGGGTGGCAACAATGGTTAGCTTGCGGGGGAGTCAACTAGACAACAAGGCAGAAACATGCAGTTGTGGAAGGGTTGCGGCAAGGTGGCAGCAAAAGACAAAGGCAGTTGAGCAGACAGGAAGGAGGAGGAGCCGATGGAAATAAAAACTGAGCAAGAACTGGCAGTCCAAGCGGCAGAGAGAAATATAAAAGGAGATGGCTATTAAGGAAGAGGGGTTGGTTGGTGAGGCTGTTGAAGTTGGCGTTGCAGAGAGGATAGCTGGTTGCAACAGTATGATACCAGAAGGCAGGAGTTTAGCTGAGTAAGAGCTCTTCTGTTACCTCCTGCAATTGCTTTGTCTGCTGCTCATTCTCCTTGGCTAGATCCTCATGGATCTTTTCGGCCCTGTGCGCTCCTTGCTATATAAATGTGAATAATTGTGTTGATGACCAGTGTTGTAGTGTGTTGGGTTGCATTGTACTGGGCTCAGGGAAATGCTTCTATATGGATAGGTCATTGGCGATGGATTTTTCGGAGTGGGAGGCGGGCTAATGAACTTGCTGTGACTGTGGAGTGAACTGTGGAGTGGGGGGTACAATGCTAGGGTTTAGGACCACTATGATATTTATATGAAAAATTAGTTGGTACAACTCAACCATTTTTTCTTGTGGAACAGTGTTTAGGCTTCCCCCTTGTGGTGGGTCCGACCCAAGTAGTAGTGATGCAATTGATGTTGGTTGTGTACTGCTGGCAGAAGTGGTACCCTTTGCCTGCCCTACTGACTCAACTTTTGTTTCCACAGTTGTTCGTTGTTGGCCGAATAGGAGGGTTTTTGACATGGTCGCAGAGGTGGAGGCTGTGTGCGGGGAGGATTCCCATGACTGAAGTAAGGTGGTGGAGGTGGTGGTAAGAATTTCTTCAATTATGGGAGACCCAGAAATGGAGTGCTCGACCTCATCAGTAAGGTCGACAACTCGGGGTGGTGGAGCAGTTTTCGGCTTTTTAATGGCCGGACTGCGAACAACTCTTTTCTTCTTTGGTTTGGGGACTATTGGCTAAGATGGAGAGTGGGCTACTCCAGTGGGGAGTTTCATGGCCAGCAGAGTGGTGATGATGGGTGAAAACATCATGGAACCTTGAAATTGCATGGGATAATTATTCTCACCTGATTTTCCTTCAAAGCTGGCAATTATTCGCCTCAGCTCAAACATTTTCTCCCCCATCTGAAGTACCATTGGTTGGAGGACATCTTCGGCTAGCCTTTTCCTGCTGCTTTTTGTTGCATCTCCCCATTACGCTTACTGCTTCAAGGCTCCAAACAAATATTTGTACTTCCCATCAATAATTTCACAAGCCACCCTCGGCCATGATCCCACCTCAGTGTGTAGTGCTGCTACAGTCAAGACGAATCTCTGTGACCTCATCTTGAATGTCTCTGGGTGGACGCACCTTGACCTAAGGTAGGTGTGCGCATGTGAAGCTTCGAACCAGATTTCTTTTGAAAATTCATCTAGCAGAGTCTTAGGTATCATCTGCGTCGACCTTATCGTAGTTAGCATAAGTTCATACCAATCCTTGAAAGTCGTCTCATTTATCTCTTTCATGTTGGGGTCCCCCAACGCCCTCCATGGTTCATAACGGAGAGCTATAGGTTGTCCTTCGACAATGGTCGCCATTTGCGTTTCTTTTGGTGGCCTCCATTTCCACATTGCCAAAGACATCAAAATGTATCCAAACAGAAAATTGGTAGTTCGCATATACACATCTTCACATGCTTCAAACAGTTCGTTAAGAACAAAAGCAGACCAGTTAAGTACCTCTCCTTGGTAGCAATGTTCCGCAACCGAAATTGCGTCCAGTGTGCATTCATTTCTCGTAAAACGTCTCATGATTTTGCTTGCTATGATGTAGCAGGCGAATCAGATGTCAACCTTGTTGATCATATCCAGTATTTCTCTTCTTCTAGCCCGCTCAGTCCCGTATCTTGCATAGTAGTTATCTTCATTCTGCTTCATGGCTCTTTTAGTCCCTGCCTGAAATGCTATGCTGACTACATTCCCTCCTGTTGACAACCCTGTTAGGCGATGGATATCATCTAAATGAATGGGGTACTCCTTGTCAAACCACAGTGATCCTCCATGCATCCTGCTCGCAAAAAGTCTAGTACATTGCATTGTGGCGAATTAAGTGCTGAAAACAGGGAAACTTCTCAAATGGAGTAAGGTTGACCTCTGTATTCCTTTGAAATCCTCCTTGACTCTGGTGGTCTTGGTGCCATCCTCCCTTTAGAAGTCTTCTGTATAAACTTCCCTCTTCAGAGTTGGGAACTAGAATTAATCTGTAAGATCATTGTTGACCATAATTGCCTTATCGCATTTCCCATACAAATTGTCGACCAACTCAATTCGTTCATCTAACAGATCCCGTGGAACATAGACAATCCCCTTCACCATCTCCCTTTGTCTTTGGTATACAATTGTTATCTGAGGCTTCTCGCTTCTGTGTTTCTGCAGTTGTTCTTTAGAGCGAGCCTGGAATTCTTCTGCTATCTACAATTGAAACTTTGTGATTTCCTTCAATGTCCTGCGAGTGAAGTAGCTGGACTTGACTCGACGCTTCCTGAATAGACCTTAGAAACTAATTACTCCATCAACTTTCCCTATGTGTTCTACCCATATTTTTTTGCCGTCGACTGACCTGGACCTGACAATTGTGACGCGGACTTGGAAAGGACAGAGTGGGCTGCATGGCGTATTAATTTTTCCGTGATGGGCTTATTTATTAACTAAACTTGTGCTTAATGGGAAAAGTTTTTGCGGATCCTACTTTGACAATTGCATTATTAGTTACTTATTATGGAAATGAATACTACTACGATGGAAAGGATGGGTACAACGTGTGATCATAAAGGCTAGAAAAAGTGCCTCCCTACGTGTAATTTGCTGACTGTGACTGCTAATTCTATTTTTCCCTCCCCCCGACCACAAATGGGTTGCGGCATGATGATAATGTTGCCGCAACCTTATCATCATTTCACTTATTTTTATGATAAAAAGTAAGACTCTAACTAGTTGCTGAACATGATTGACTAATTCTTATTACTTCCTACCTACTTGTGGGCTCATTTCCGAGACCCTCTAGACCTAGACATGACAACAGAGACGCGAACTTGGAAAGGACAGAGTGGGTTGCATGGCGTATTAATTTTTTCGTGATGGGCTTATTTATTAACTAACTTGTGCTTAATGGGAAAAGTTTTTGCGGCTCCTACTTTGACAGTTGCATTATTAGTTACTTATTATGGAAATGAATACTACTATGACGGAAAGGATGGGTACAACGTGCGATCATAAAGGCTGGAAAAAGTGCCTGCCTACGTGTAATTTGTTGACTGTGACTGCTAATTCTATTTTTCCCTCCCCCCGACCACAAATGGGTTGCGGCATGATGATAATGTTGCCGCAACCTTATCATCATTTCACTTATTTTTATGATAAAAAGTAAGACTCTAACTAGCTTCTGAACATGATTGACTAATTCTTATTACTTCCTACCTACTTGTGGGCTCGTTTCCGAGACCCTCTTTATTTTGAATTTGTGTTTGGTGAATTCCAGAAGGGCTTTAGGCATGCGCCATTTACCCATCCATGCAGCATGATTCCATCCATTTACGTCAATATTACTACTCCAGAATCTCTGATTTCTGTAACTATAAACGGGCCTAGCCAGTGCATCTGCAGTTCCCCTGGGAATTTCTGGAATTTGATGTCATATAGTAGTAGTTGATCCCTAACTTCGAATGTCTTCTTCCTGATATGCTTATCATGCCAAGCTTTCTCCCTTCTATGCTCCATTGACTGATGAAACTCAGCTAAGAACCTTGACTCGTCAAGTTCTATTAGCTAACTCAATCTCTCTCTCAAGGCCATATTGTCCGCCATTCACGTTGCTTAAGATATGAACATGCTTGGTATTATAAATTCTGCTGGCACCACTGCTTCCCTTCGGTATACTAGCTGAAATAGAGATTTCTTATGAAGTCTCTTTACAGCTGTCCCTTACGCCCATAGAGTTGTGGGTATTCTTTCATCCCAGTCATCCATGTTGGCTAATACTATCTTTATTAGACCTTTCTCCAAGCTTTTGTTGAATGTTTTAACAATGTCGTTGGCCTGTGGGTGATACAGACTACTCTTGTTATGCTGAATCATGAAATTCTTCAGAAGAGTCTCAATGGTTTCATTCATAAAATGCGTTCCTTGGTTGCTTGTGAGACTCCTCAGGCATCCAAACCTTGAGATTATGTTCTTACAAATAAACCTTGCGGCTGTTTTTGCTGTATAGTCCTTGATGGGTGCTGCTTCTACCCACCGGGTGAGGTATTCCGTTGCAATTATTATGTATCTTGTGCGTGAATGCCTCACCGGTGGTGTAATGGGTCCAATGAAGTCTATTGCCCATTTGCCAAAGATTTGCACTGTGTGATTGGGATTTAAAGGCAACTCATCCCATCACGAAGGTTTTCCAACCCTTTGATAGACATTGCAGGTCTTAGCAAATTATTTAGAATATTTATGAATGGTCGGCCACCATAGTCCTACTTGCAGTATCTTCCTTACGGTGGATTTACCTCCCACATGACATTCCCATAGTACATCTTTTCTTTCATGCTGAAGGGCGCAATGCCTCAATACTTTATCTAAGCCCATTTTGTAGAGGTATCCTGCAATCAGTTGGTAATCTGCTGCCCTTACTATTAGGTGTCTCTTATGTGCTACAATATATCCTTCTGGGCAATGACCTGTTGCTAATAATGTGGCGATCTCTTCTAGGTGATTTAGGACTGCTTCTATTATGAATAAGTCGGTGTCAGGAAATCGATCATCCATTGCTCCCTCATTCTCTCCTGTCTCTAGTCATGACAAGTGGTTTGGCCCCACATTCATTCTACCGGATTTTATGACCACCTCGAAAGTAAATTCCTAAAATAGCAACAACCATCGGCATATTCTACCTTCCAGTACTGGTTTGTTTACCAAGTATTTCATTAAGGAATGGTCTGTAAAGAATTTGAATGGCACGCCCAACAAGAAATGCCTAAACTTTTGGAGAGAATAAACCATGGCCAAGGCTTCTCTCTCGGTTGTTGTATAGTTTCTTTCTGCAGATGACAACTTTCTATTGGTATAATACACCGGGTGGTCCACATTTTTGGTTGTGCTAACTCTGCTCCTAGCGATATCCCTAATGCATCGATGTGCACATGGAACATTTTGTTCCAATCCGGATAGACAAGGATAGGGCGCTTACCAGCCTTTCTTTCAACATATTTAGTGTTGTCTGACAATCGTCAGTCCAAACAAACTCTTTCGTCCTCTTCAGTAACTTTTCCATTGGGGCTATGATTGACGCATAATTCCTGATGAAGCGTCGGTAGTACCCTGTATTGCCAAGGGCCGACCTCAATTGTTTCACGTTGTGCGACGATTCCATGTTGACAATTGCCACAACCTTCGTTGGGTCTATGCATACTCCATCCTTGCAGACGATATGGCCTAAGAGTGTTCCAAATGGGACCTCGAAAATACATTTCTTGAGATTTAAGGAAATTTGCAGTTATCAGAACCTTTCAAACATAACCCTTAATAAGTTGGTGTGTTTCTTCAACAGACTATATATTGTCCAGTCATCCATGTGCACCTTTAGAAATCTGTGAATGTAGTCTCGGAATGCAGCAATGATAATCCTTGAGAAGACCGTTGTTGCATTCTTTAATCCGAATGGAATTAAATTGTATGCATATGACCCCCACTCAGTAGTGAATGTTGTTTTCCTTTTATCCTCCTCGGCTATTCGAACTTGATGGTAGCCCAAGAATCCATCTGTAAATGAATATGCTTCGTTCCCCGCCACATTGTCTAGGACGTCATCACTGAAAGGTGTTGGGAATGGGTCATGCACACACGCATTGTTGAGATTCTGTAATCAATGCATACTATGATTTAGGTCGCATCCTTCTTGTTTTGTATGACTATTAGACTTATCCACTCTGCTTCATCTACCGAAAATATAATCCATGCTTCCAACATTTTGTCAATTTCCTTCTTAACCTTCTCCTTCACCCTTGGGTTAAATCTATATAGTCTGTGCTTTACCAGATGACATCTGGCCTTAGAACAATATTCATCTCCCCTATGTGTCCTTTTATCCCCTTCAGCTCTGCTACTAAAGCTAGAAATAGGTCCTGGTATTCTTGTAATAGGTCAAAAAATTATTTTGTGGTCTGTTCATCCTAGTAGTCTCCTATAAACACCATTTTGGGCTTATCCTCCATCCCAAAATTTTGTTTTCTCAACTTCATTGGTAGAAGGTGAGCACCTTCTCTTTAGGTGCTCTCCTGGATATCTCTTTCTCCTTCTGTTTCCTCGAAGGTTAGGTGTATCAATCCGTCTAACCCATCCTCTTCTGGCTTTGCATCTACCTTGTCGCAAATCACATATTCTGGAGAATCCATGTCATACAAACACTCAATAAAACTTTCATCAGCACATCCTTCAACTAACTGTCCCGGGGCAAACATAACCCTTTTGATCGCATGGTGTGCCTAAGTCATGCATTCCTCATAAAACATCCCAATCCGTCGTTTTCCGATGGAGTTCCTCCTGCACGTACCAAGCTCGGGAAACAGTTCCCAGTGTATGTATAAATACGTGTACCCACAGATCTTGCGGTATTCCCTGGTTTTTCCAATCTTTTATGCAATTTTCGATGTGCCTCTTGGGACTTGAATTCCTTTCGTATCTTGCCTTATCCTGTGGTTGGTCTTCATGCTGGGCAAAACTTTGTTTCATGGCTTGCTTGATGCTCACCCAGTCTCTTAATGCCCTACGGTGCGTTCTCCACCATCTTGCCGGAGTTGTAATGAGAGTAATATCAAGAAAGGGAATCTTTTGATTCTTCGTCATTTCCTTGTCTAGCATGTTCAAGAAGGTGTCCACCAGTTCAAGGCCGTAGTACTTGGGATAGTCGCTTATCCATCGGTTTATCATTGCACAACATCCAGTGTTTAGTTCATACTTGCCTTGCTACCATGCATCTCATGCAGCTTTTGAACCGGTCTCTGAACTTTGGATACTTGTCCAGCTGACGGGTCCTCCTATAGTAGGATTTATGTAATCTTCCCTCTTTCTTGTTGTTAGCATGTATAACTGGTCTAGCATTTCTGGTTCATCCATGTCATCTACTGGTTTTGTGAACCTGGGTCCTTGATAAATGTTCAAGGGTTGGATCATCCTCATTCCTTTTGCTTTGAAAATCATCATCTCTTTCTTTAGGTCAATGATGACATAGTTTTCATAGGCCTAATCGATCCCAATGAGTGCTGGGTATGGGTCCTTATCTCCCATTATGTCAATTACCTCGAATTCAGTGTGTGTCTTCACCCTCGCCGCACCTACTTCCACATTTTCTAACCTTCCAATGGGCAGTATACAATACTGGTTCACCATTCTTAGTTGAATCGGTGAGTATTTTAGTTGTGGCGTCCCCATTGCCTCCCATGTTTTGCTAGGTAGGATGTTTACATTTGATCCCAAGTCTAGCATTGTGTCCCTTATATGGAACCCCGCAACCTGGGCATTAATTCGGAATTCATTTCCACTTCTCTTCTTGTTTCGTCTCACTCTTCTGGAATGCTTTTCTGATAAGTTGGCAAGTGATCATTCCACTTCCCCTTCCTCCACTGATAATGCAGCCTTTAAAATTTTCTGCAACTCCTTCAACATGTATTCATCTTCGACAATCTTCAGGAATAGTTTAAACCATTCTTCAATTGGTTGGTTATGATCAAGTACGTGGCCATTCGGTCTCTATTCTTCCCTCATCTTTGTCATCCCCTCGAACAACTTAGCCGCTTCATGATAACACTGCTTTTGGCGCTTAGGTTGATACACTTTCTTTGGGGATGCCGCTTTAACAATCAAGGGTGGGTTCGTTGTGCTACGATCCTCCCTTGTCTTCTTTCCTCCTCTTCTGACTATATTAATATTGGTTGTATGAAGACCATTGTCGGTACGAGGTTCGGCATTAACCAAGTTAGCCCCCCTTTGCTTGGTCCTTTCCTCCCATTTTGCAATGAGATCCGGGCAATCCTCTATGGCATGAGTATTAATCCTGCATTGTGAGCACCAGGGTCTCCTAGGGAGCAGGCATTCCCTAGTGACATGTCCTTCCTGGTCACAGTTGTAACACCTTATGGGGCCTCTTCCTCCCGTTCTTCCTCTCCCATTTCCTCCTCATCCTCCCTGGTTTGACTCATTAATTATGAATGTAGATCTGTCCATCTGTTCTGCTAGAGCATCCAATGCTCGACACTGGTCAGTGTGATGCGTTGTAGATGTCCAAAACTCACATCAGTTGTTATTGGGGACTTTGGATTACTTCTGCAATATCAGGCACATCCGTGGCATATGTCCATACATTCTACAAATTTCGCAATAATCTTGGCCATTCCTTCTTGGAAAAACTCCTTACGCTCCTATTGCCGCAACTCCTGTGGTTGGTGGGGTCCCTGACGACCCCACAACCCCCCCTAGATGATTAATTCCTCGCAACCTTGGGCATTCTGTCGCAACATGTCCTTCCACCATGCAGTGGGTGCACCATACGTTGGGTCTAGATGGTCGCACTGGTTGAAGATCCTTCAGCTTCTTCGTTAAAGTTGCGATCTGATTCTTAAGGCTGATGATTGACGGATCTTGCAAACTCATCCCTCCCCGATATTCAGGAGGATATACAACCATGGCCTCTATGCATGATGCTTGCTCCAAAGCATCTTTGAGGGTTTCGATTTTCTGTTGCGTCAATGTCATTCTGGTTAGCGGCAAGAGTGCCTAGATAAACCAGTCCCATTGGTGATTCGGTTCTAGAATGTAACTCAGCTTAGCAATGGCATCCATAAACCTTTGCATGAGTTCCCAAGTCGTCTCACCCTCCTTCTGCTTGATCTCCCACAGTTCTGATAACCCTTTCTGATCTGTTTGGGGTACTTTGAATTCCTGCACAAATCCTCTCTTGATATCATTTATCATGGGATTCTGGTTTTGCTCCGCCCATTTTATAAACTAACACAAAGCCCTCTCCCTCAGCATGGTCTGGAACTCCACTGTCTTGACGTTGTCTCAAGTCTGATGTGCTCTCCAAGTAGCTTCACAGAGATACCAGTGTTGTTCCACGTCCTCGTTTCCCCTCCCCGCAAACTCTAGATATCTAGTAAAAGATCCTGCCATACTAACTTGGGTATGAGCTAGCAACATAAACCCTTTGTTCCCTAGCTACTGGGATCCCTATAGTCCCAAGTTACTAATACTTCTGGTTCCCTTGTTGCTTCCAATATTAAACTGACCTTTTATTTCTCTCGCATGCTATATCCCCGTATTGCCTTGGCTAGTTTAATTACAAATTTCTCCGGATTGTAGTAAGGTACCAGGGGAAGGTCGGGAGAGATGCTACCTGTGTCTCGGGGGTATTGTTGCTGACTCCTAATGGATGCTTCTCCTTCGGCAAATAACCTTATCATAACATCATCCATGTCCCCTTCTCTCTCCTCTTCATACCCACTCGGCATTTGCCCTTGCGATATCCCTCCTGCAACCCATAAGGAAGGGCCCTCTCCATCCTTCTAGCTCCTATACCTCCTGTTGTCGATGTTGTTTTGTTTTGCATCTTCCTTTTCTCCCCCTTCATCTTGGGGTTTTCCCAACGACGCCCCTACTTGGTGTGATCCCATCTTTCTTTTTCAGAGTTTGAACCACTCTTGCCTGCCACTTATCTACTAGCAACGCTCTCCTTTGCGCTCTAACATCTCTAGATTTCTTCAACCCTTCCACATCCATCCCTTCAGCAACATCTCTATTCCCCAACCGACAACATTCCTCCCTTAGGTCCTTCCCTCGGTACTGGGGTTTTATGCTACCATTAGCGAGGGAAATAGTCCTTCTTCTACCATAAACATCTTAATCCATGACGACACTTCCCTCATCAACCTTCCTCGAAATACGAATCAAAATACCGCTTCTGCCTTTGAGAATGATTGATAGCTCTCAGCAGCAAACTCGACTATATATCCTTCCACCATAGTATTTACTCAAAAATTGGTTGCTCTGGTCAAATCATTATCTAACTGTTGAAGTAGTACGATATCTGAGGGAGTCCAACTGCGACAAACTGTCATCAGCCTCCTTGACCGAGTCTGCTCGTTCAGTCTTCTTAACCAATTATACAGGTCTTCTGAAAACTTTCACCATAATATCTCATATTGGTCATTGGTACCATTAGCATATAAAATCCCTTCACTCACCTTACCGATTGATTGATTCCTATGGCTATCTTGCTCTGCTACAAACTGATCTATCTTATGATTCCACCAATCCCTAATCTCTTTCTTGAATATCCTCGACACCATGTTCCGATCCAGTTCTTTAGGTCCCGACAACGGAACCATTTGTTGGCACGAAATAGTCATCAAGGGGAAAAGACCCTTGGTTTAGGTGCAGAGAGCCAACAATGGTTCGTTGTAGTCTAGGTCAACGCCGACACTTTCACCTTACCCAAGGGGTAGGGAGTCTCAACTTAGGTGTGCTGCGACCAAAAGTAAGAAGGGTTCGTCATGGATTCAAGGGAGCATCAACTGATAACATATATATAACATTACAGACATAGTAGAGATAACAACATACCATCTAATACACAAAAACTACTAAATGCATGCATTTGACAGGATGTTTCAAAATTTTAAATAGGTCATCACATCATGTACACTTATACACATTATACTTCACAACCAGTCTGGACTTTCCTTTCTATTAATTCAACAATAAAACAGTACAATACATCTTGGCATTCGCCGTAAGTAAATATAAGGAATACCCGTTTACAGACTCATGACTTGTTCTCAGTCTCAAAGGTCTTGCTCGGCTAAACTCTTGCCTTCTGGTATCGGACTGCTACAACCAGCTATCCTCTTCGCAATGGCAACTTCAACAGCCTTTCCAACCAACCCCTCTTCCTTACTGGCCCTCTCCTTTTATATTTCTCTCTACCGCCTGGACTGCCAGTTCCTGCTCGGCTATTCTTTCCCTCAGCTACTCCTTTCTCTCAAGGGATTTGATCCCTCTCGATACTTGGTAGATCTAGAGTTAAGATGGACCTAAGTTGGTTTAATTATTAATCACACACACACACACTTATTGTAAGTTAAATTATGTAGCTTGAAATATTTGAATTACATGGTTGTCTCTCTTTAAAACCTTATTAGTACCACTTTTCCATGACAGAAACTAGAGTTGGATACTGGTAGAAAATATGTCCTTGAGACTAACAAGAACACAACTAACATCATCTAAACATGAGAAATTTCATTAATCAAAGCATCCTACAAAAAACCACTACATAGCAACTAGTTCACGTGTCTGAAGAAGTCGTTGTAGCTCGATCATCCACCTTCACACCAGGGGCCTCTTGAAGCTTAAACTCAACTGGACATGTTTTTCCATGTGAGAAATATGAGCATCTAGCTTGTTCAAATTGTCCAGCATCTTCCCCTAATTACTCTCAATTTCATTCAAGAAAGAGATGGTGCAATTTCTATCTTCATGTTTTTCTCGGAGAACACAACCTAAGAATGTCTTACGTTGCTAATGGCGAGTGACCGACTAAAGGTATTGATTCCTTCATCCCCCAATGTGACTAGGGTCAGAAAGCCAGTGGGATATCTCATCCACAACCTCGGCATCCAAATGAGTGAGCCGCTCCCGAGTGACCTGGGCTTCCCACTTTCAAATATTTTTGTGTTGTAGGGGCAGTCACTGCGAGGAAGGTTGCAGCAACTTCCTTACCATAAGCCTCTGCACGTGGCAGCCTTGAACCCCCCTTAACTCTATGCCTGCTAGCTTAAAGGAAAGCCATAAATTCAAATAAACAAAGCAAATCAAACCTGAAGTGAAAAAGCACATATCCACAGCTGTACTCGTATCTGGGAAATAAAAGCTCCTTCATTATAGATGAATCAACCCATACATCCAAAAAGAATTCAATTGCATCCACCCCTCTCAACACTAGTTCAACTCAACTCCCCCTGCAATGTCCCCTAATAATAAAATAAAAAAATAAATATTATAATATAATGTTAAAATATAAGAAAATAAATGATAAACAATAAAGAAAATATAATAATAGTAAATAAATATAAATAATGAAGAAAATATATATAATAAATAAATAACAATACTAGAGTTCTAAATAAAAATAAACTATAAAAATAATAAAAATAAGCTAACAAAAAGTAAGATGGAATAAAATAGAGTTAAATTAAGAGAACTATAAAAATAGTAAAAATAAGTAAAGTTATCAAAAAATAAAAATGAATAAAATAATAAAGAATTATATTAAGAGAATTACTAAATTAAGTTAAACTTAAAATAAAGAAATAAAAGTTGCATGTTGACACATGAAGTGTGTGCAGGGGGTTCATTTCCATTGTTTGTCTATTTAATAGATGAAAAGGAAGATGAGATTCCATGATTCCATCATCCATTTTCTTGATAAAAAAGTGTTGTAAGACAAATGATTCCTTAGCAATAGTACGTTGATTGAGGGCTTGGGGTGGTCGGCTGTAGAGAGATTATATGCAGTTCAGTCTACGGTTGGCTGGAGAGTCGTCCCCAAAACTTTGTTGCGGTTAGCAAGATTCAAATAGCGTTCAACTCTAAAATTACAAGGAAGGAATATCATCGTTGCAGGTAAGTTGTCTTCGCTCCTATTTCTAAAAAAAATTATATGCTAATAGTTGAATAAAAGTGTGATTGTAAATCACATAATTGATCTAATTAATTGCATGTTTTAATTTCGGGATTGTTACACATGGTATCAGAGCGTAAGCCTCAACTCTATTGGACCTTTAAATTTTTGTGTTCTTCTTATTTATTACAATTGAAAATATATAATTAAAAAGAAATTATAAACCATTAATTGTTTCGAATAAGAATTATATAAAAACTACTTTAGAGAGGCCAAGAATTAAGAATTATAACGCTATTTCAACCAGATTTTAAATTCTAAAACTCAATGTTAAATATTATGAATCTAAATTTTTGAAATAATAAAACATTTATTATGAATCTAAATTTTTGAAATAATAAAACATTGCGTTTTAAATTCCAACTTAATTAATCTAATTACAATTGTGAATTATTTTAATAATTAAACGACAGATTCTAAATTCTAAATATAAAACTCTCGAAATCTTTTAGTAATTACATTTCAATATAAAATAATATGTTTATTGATATTAAGTTATAAGTATCTATTTAAATTTTGTGAGAATTTCAATCTTTAAGTTGGGTTGCGGAATCTTGCAAAGTTGATACAATTCTTAATTTTATGAATTATATTATGTTGATATTTTACCAATATGTGTTTGTTTAGTAAGAAATTGTAAATTTATCAAAGAGATATAGAATAGTCGGTGAAGGAGCGCGCTGTTAAGGCGCTCCATATGTAAAGGTCACCGGCTCTAGTCTTGCCGATACCAAAAAATCCAGCATGGTTTCCGTTGGTGCGGCTCAGGCCGGGTGTGATCCCCGAGTAATTTTGACGGCTTAGATGCCTCTGAATCGTGGCCTCTTAACCACAGGATAAGAATGATTTTCAAAATTCACCACTTATCAACAAAAAAGAAATTGTAAACCTTAATAATACAAAACATATAAGATA